>VYYJ01000491.1:0-57133 GCA_021029165.1 Cyphoderus albinus
GTATTTTTCACAATAATTTCTTTAAAGAATACCATTTATGACAGGAGATTGTACTACTTGCCTGTGGGGATTCCCGCTAAAATGTAGTACATAATCTTAACCGAAATCATGTTGAGTTTAGTGGTTACGTAATAGTCATTATTACATGTCCTAATTGTTTATTGATGGGAGTAATGGGTAAGATTATCGAGACACATGGAAAATGACGATCTGCTTATTCACAGAAAGGGTCTAAGATACATACAATGACAGACCTTTAGCGTGTCAACTTAATCATCAAGTCTTAATGCCTAGCACCTAGCACTACATCAACATTCGAAATTAATGATTCTCAAAGCCATCGACTCGACTCGCAGAATTTAGAATTTTATTATTTGGGAAATATCTGATCGTACTGCTAATACCTGAAACCAAAACCAAGCTTGCGCTTGTAAAGCACATCTCTGTCAAAATTCGTTCTAATCCTTTCCTATGACTTTCTGTATGTGCGTAAATACGTGAAGGGTGGCAAATATTTATGGAAAAAAGGGCAACAGGAGAAGCAGTCAGTTCAACTGACTCAGTTGTGTAAAATAGAGACTGCTGACTTGTCTCGAAATCTACCAACCACATTTGCTAAACAATGTTCATATTCAATATTCATATCGCCAAAATGATATCGATGTTTTGAAAATGACTGTCTCCTTAAGTTTATAATATTAGTGTAGCAATAAAAAGTAAATACTCAATCCAATCTTAATATTTAATTTTGTGCTTTCTACTTTCGATTCCATAATCGGTTTTAAATTCAGAATTGAGTTTTAGCATTCTATTTTCCATTTAAGAACTCAATAATTTTGAGTAGACACTTCAAAAGGATTTTACAGGATTGGATTAGTATGTAATTTTGAACTTTTACGCAACTTATTAACAAATCAATTGTTAATCAAAGTGCTACATATGCAGAATGATATATTAAAGTTGTGTTTATTTTCAATATTTTACACAGAAAATAATATGAGCTACCTGTATTAACCAGTCGCCGCCCGGTATTAGTGGAAGCATTTGTGAAATGAAATCATTACCTACTGAATTCGACCCGATCAGTTTCACTATTAAATCATAAAGATGATTTTCCCCTTTATAGGGCATCGTCTTGATCCTATACGAGTTTTTGGAACTATTGCCTTGTTCCTATATACTGATTTTGGGGATTATGTAGGTTACTGTTTAATTGTGCTTGTGAAGAACACTTAATGCAATATTTACATAATTTGTTAAACTGTCAGTTCTGTTTGTGTTTCAGTTGGAGTCAAGGAATGCGGCCTTATCCTGCCCTCGATTTAGAGCTGCACTGGACAATATGATCCACGTGCACATCGGCATCCTAACTTGGTCATTATTGGACCCAGTTCCATGGGAAGTTAAACCGTGACATGTTGATGGTTGCGTTGGGCGCTTCCTTAATTGACCTTGACCATTTTATTGCCGCGCGGACCTGGTCCATTGACAAAGCCATGCATGCTCCCCACCGCGGAGTCTTTCATAGCACAGGACTGTTTTTAGTCGTCTTTTTAATTTTACACAGATATAGACCACATTTAGCTTTGTTATTCCTTGTCGCGTTTCTTCCTCATCACGTGAGAGACAGCCAACGCCGAGGAATTTACATTTTCCCTCCAGCACATCTAGGATTACAAACGTCACCCGTGCCCAAGTTTCTGGTGCGTCTCTTTTTGCCTCTCTTCCCCTGGATTTTGCTCAGTTTCCGGGAACGTTACGGACTTGGTGTTGAATTACCGCCAGTCCTCCCCAAGATTTGGAATGCTTAGGACAAAATGCATATCTAACCGGTGTCAGTGGAGACTTTAACAGCATTTAACAATTTCTGTGATACATTAATAAATCTATTAAGTGAACGTGAAGCATTTAACAGTTGGGTTGTGCAGGATCATGTTTTATTTATCGCAAATTAATTTTAATACATTTAGGTACATACAAATTAAATGGTGTTACACAGGTTCAGTTACGGTTGTGTTTTTATATACAAACAATCTTGAAAACAAAAATATCTAAGCACCGTATATTTTGTTATCGATTGGCTATAATAATTTGAGGTTTTATGATTGTTTTTAATTGCACGCTTGACGTTAATGAGGACCACAAAATTCATATTTTGGATACGATACAATTATTTATCCCAGATTATGTACATAGAATTTTCATAACAAAGGCGAATGAGGATGATAATAATATTACATAAAACATATTTTGTATAAAGCTTAAATATTAATATTGACTGGTTGACAAATTACAAATATTCAATTCAATAAAAATAAAACTTAAACCGGTTCTGTTCACCGAGACCAAATACATAATGTAAATGTAAAGTTGTAATAATTAGTAATTAGTATTGGAAGCTTTTTGCTATGAATATTAAAGTAAAACAAATATTAACTAATTGTTCTTTAAATGGTGTATATTATTTTTATCATTTGATGAAATCATTTGATCATACTACTTTTGATGTTTTGGAGAAAGAGTCCAACAAAGTCTAGAAAAATGGATTATGAAAGTCCTACCTAAAAACGACTCCTTGGGATTACTAATGACAATGAAGTGCACGGTTACCCTTTTGTTATTCTAATTTCTAATGTTAAAAACTTTTTTGCTGCGTTTTATAGGAGTCATCTCGTTAGTAAAATATTTATGGTTGTGCTAAAAATTGTGCCGCAACCTCTTATAAACACGGTTACATACAAAGAATTATTAAAAATTTACAAAAATGACACACGACCATCCAAAGTTGCTATTTAAAAATTCTTTTTGGCCAATTATTTTCACATGTCTCATTTATGATTGGTCCAAAAAGATCTGAAGACTGGTTTTGCAGTTTGGCACATTTGTTCGAGTTGAAATTTCAACCATTCTCCTGGTCAGTTAACTGCATTGAATGTTGAACAAAATGAAACTTCATTTTTATGTTGTTGTAAGGGATGATATAAGCCTAAGCCCGTAAAAAATCTACGTATTTTGAAAAAGGCAAAAAATTCTAATAAAAATTGGTAAACATGTTGAATTCTTCCGAAGCGGGTTTGGAAGGGCAGCATTATCCTAAGTTTGAGTATTCCGAAACCAAATCATTAAACCACATTCCTAGTCGTCAGGAAAGAAACGCTTAATGAGAGCACGGTACAGATTGACAAAAGCGTACACCGTCACAGTGACAATGACAGCGAATACAAATCCAAATATTGTCGACATTGCAGAATTGTTAAGACTTAGTTTCAAGCACCCCTTGTTTCGATCTCCCTCGATCACGTCCACAATACCCCGTAAGCGTTGAAGCTCGTCGTAAACGCTAATATCCAAAGAATTAAAGTCAATTTTTATTTCATTAATCGTAAATAAAAACAAAGGTGGTGGTCAAGTTTTTAATACTGATAATTTTTTTTACCCTTCCTCGTTTTGAGTTTCATCGGGACAGCCCTCCACATGCCTCCTTCTCGTTCCGTAACCATTCTCGTCAAATGCCATGAATCCTACTTTGGAGTCAAGAATAAGTCGTTCTTATACCTTACTGAAATCTAATTTAAACCAGTAACAACTGTCCTTTGGCAAGATTAAATTTATTATAAAGTGTTCGTTCTGTTTTACCGTTTGGCACTCCCGAATCCATCTTTAAAATTTTCTTTTGATCACACAAATTTTGAAGTGCTTTCAATCAATCAACACATCAACAGGTAATATTTGGAATTACTTTGAAAAATTAACTTTTAGGGAGCGACAAAAAGAGAAAGTTTCCACCCAAAGATCCGCTTTCGTCTGGTTTGCTTTATAAGAGATGTATAAGATAAAGTAGAGCAGCAGCGATCTACCCATGTACATCTATTGTATCTCGATTGTGTCTTCTTCCATATTTTATAAGAATCAGCGCATGACAAGCTTATATAGAAGGAGGAAAGAGTGAAAGCAGTCTGAACATACTATGGATGTTTCAGTTCCAAGATCCGCATTTCAGAGAAAGAAAAAGTGAAAGCGAAGAGAAAGTAAATCCCTTCAAGTGGCTTCAACATCGGCGGCTCCGTCTGTTTACGATACAAAACGGGATTGAGCAGAAGAGGAGTCAGAAAATAGTTTGCAATGAGAAAATGTTAGAAGTAAAATTAAAGATGTACCTACATCATGTAGGGAAACTTCTATTGATGTTTTTTAAGGATTTGGTTTCATTTCATTTTTATTTCTGGTGCAAATATCAAGGAAAATTCAACTAACATGTTTTGTCAAGTAACAACAAGCCCTATAATTTATTTAAAAAGATGTTACGCTTTGTCTGGCTTTAATTCTAAAGCCTGATTTATTTCTCCTTTTTGGTAAGAATCATTCGTTGAATGTTCTTTCTCGTCTTCTGGAACTTCCCACAGTTTAGAATCGTCAAAAAGGTATACATCCGGCACGGAACCAAACAACGGGAACCTCATAAGAAAACCTGTTAAAAATAGCAAAAACTATATGAATAAGGACTGTATGTATATTTAATGGCTGCAAACGAAAAATATGCAAATTGCAGAATTGCAAAATAAAATAAAACCAGTTTTAAATATTAGACCTGTAATAGCACCACCAACAATAGCTATACAAAGTGTAACACCCAGCGCCAGGAGCTGGTACAACGCCTGATTGCTGGCTGATCGACCATCTCCTGGTTCTATACTTGTCAAATCTTTTCGGAGTTCATTCAATCCAGATGTGTTCAACTGAGGTGCCATTGCTGGATACTGCTTGTACAAACTGTAAAAATATTTAACACATTTAGGTAACATTTGCTATTAAGGCGAATTAAGTGTCATGCTTTTCGAATCACTCCGCTTACCTGATTCCATAGTTGTCTTCGGTAGCTAGAAAGGCCATTACAACACCAGCAAGTCCTGCCATGATTCCTGGCATTCCATGTAGATTGTTCACTCCGCAAGTGTCATGCAAGTTTATTTTAGATTGAAGGAATGGCTGTCATAAAAAATATTTCAAACGTTTGTGCGATTGATAATTGATATACTTATATTGATTTTGATTGGACTTAAATTATATACTTTAGTTAAAACTAACCGTTATGTAGGCGTAGCCAAAAGTGGATAGAATTCCAGCAACTGATCCGATTATCAATGCTCCGTATGGTCTAATCATTAAATCTGCTACTGCTCCAACGGCCACTCCACCTTAAATTTTTTAATCAGCTTTAAAGTTTTTATTGTGGGCAAATTTTTTCTTCTGAAAACAGTTTCTTTATATAATAGCAATTTACCAGCTAAAGTAGCATTTTGAACATGAACCATGTTAAACTTATTATCTGGCGACACGAGACCAGAAATGGCAAATGTGAAAACACAAGAAGCTGCCAATGACAATACAGTGTTAAGTACGGCTCTATGTTGGTCGTCTCCTTCTGCCATTGCCCCGTTGAAGGATGGCCAGAACATCCACAAAAACACGGTTCCTGCAAATGAATAATATATGCCTAATGTATTCATCTTTATTTTCAAGGTCATATTGAAATCAATGTCAGACTTGTTTCACCTTAACCCTGATGAAATAACGTAGAATTATTTTTTTCACAAATTAGGTGAATGCCAAATTACACAATATTTGCCTTCTTTGTATAAGTTCCTAACAAATGAAAAAATATAGTACTAAAACAACTTACCGATCATAGCAAATATATCGGATGTATATGTCGCCCCTTCTTTGTCACTAGCACATTCGGAATTTTTACGGAGTACCAAACTCATAGAAAGACCAAAATATGCTCCAAATGTATGAATGAACATAGAACCTCCAACGTCAATTGCCTAAGCGTGGAGTTGGAGGTCAGAAATTAAATATTAAGTTTTCCATTATTTTTCATTATTGACAAAAGGAACGGAGTAAATACAAACCTTGAGAATCTCGGTTCCTATGAATTCGTTCAACGCATACAGGAACACTTCAATTAGGCAAATTATGACAAGCTGAAACGGACTGGTTACTCCGAGCACAGCACCAAACGTTATCAGTACAGCAGCGGCAGCAAAATCTCCGTTGATTAATCTGTTTTAGTGACCATATTTTCATTGCAATTTAGACAAAAAATAAATCCGAAGAAATAGCTAACTCACGTTGTGATATCAATCGGAATGCCTCCTCCTTTTCCATCATGATGAAAAATGCCCCTGCAGATTACGGACCATTGAATCGCAATTGCTGCTATGAGCATGTTGTACCCAACCGCGGAATATCCATACTTTCTCAAGAAGGTCATTAGAAATCCGAAACCGATGAAGATCATGACATGGACATCCTGAAAAACTATACATTGAAATAAAATTGTAAATCTGCACCACAAAGAAAATCAGAAGAATACAACAAATTATTATTTGTCAAGTGCATTACGAGAATCGTAACGGACAATGGAATTATCTTTCGATTTAGCTCCACCGTACGCGGGAATCACAGAATGCTTAATGTGACTTCCATCTGCATCCTCGTTGTAAGAGGAAAACAAAATGTAAGCTATAATAATGCCTAGCTGAATGCTTATCAGCGCGAAAGAAAATTTCCAGTGCTCAAGGTTCATATTGAAGGCAACCGAATCACAGAATTAAAAAATAAATAGGCACTGAAAACATGGGGAGCCGTTCCGAAAAAAAGTATTCAATGCTTCCACAAGAAAATGTCTTGGTTTATGACAAACAATTGCTCAACTTCAATCTGCAGTCTGTGACTTCACTGCATTGACTCTAAACCAATTTTATCTTCATTTGAATCACATCGTTCGTGTAGAATCTGCACTCACAGCTATTTCATATTCTGAATGCTTCCATAAAATACTATAAACCTTAAATCCAAACTCTGCATAATCGACAACACTCTTTTGAGTATTTGTAATAAGAATTGGTCTGCAAACCGAGATGACATTGCTGATATAATTGGACAAAGCTTGTTTTGCAAACTATTATTTGCCATTTCTTAATGTGCAATGAATTTTGACATTATGATTATGAGTCTGTTTATTTGAGCATTATCTTCTCCTGAAAGCGCCATATAATGTATTACACTGTTCTACAAACACACATCGACAGTGTGCACAATGGGCGGAGTGGAACTCAGTTACGTTATTTGCTTTTGTTGTTTTGTTTAAGCAAAGGAACTTCACACTTGATCTTATAAAACGTCAATCTTAATACTAACTGCCATTTCCATGATTATTTATTATTTACTACACTTTTCTAGATATCAGCTTACTACTGGATACTCCATTGAATGGAGTCCATTCACAAGCCAGGACGCAATTTTATGTAACCGTTATACAACCAATTCACTAAATATTGTAATGTATTAGGAACAAGCAAAAAGCCAACACCAAAATGAGTATTGACTACTTATGCTGAACAAATTCATTCATGACGTATTGGATTGATATAACAAGTGCGAAATTCATACTGAGACGAATATTACAGAAAAGAGAACTTGCTAAAAGAATTATGTGCTTCTCTGTCAACACGTTATGAAAGAGTTTAGAATAGTAATTCATAAAAATTGCAGCCCTGGTTTTGTTTAAATGATAATTTATATAGGTTGTGTTCAGACTTTTAGTAGGAGTTTCAGCTATGTATTTAATCTAATCTCGAAATGTCAAAGAAGTTTTGTTTTGTAACTCTAATAAAGCAATTATTGTACTAGTTATTAGTCGCGTTACATAATAATGTTTAAAATATACGTACAGAAGTAAAATTGATGCAAATTTTGGGCAGACTCCTCTGCGGTGGCTGTGACTGGTTGATACTGGGGTCCATTGAAACGAACTCGAAGGGACTTCGATTGCCAATTAAGTAAGAGTAAGTAAAGACAAGTGAGGCAAAGTGAGATTCGAAGTTCAGGTAGAAGGAATACCACAATAGTAACTCTAAAGCAATTATTGTACTATTTATTAGTTACGTTGCATAATAATGTTTAAAATATACGTACAGAAGTAAAATTGGTGCAAATTTTGGGCAGACTCCTCTGCGGTGGCTGTGACTGGTTGATACTGGGGTCCATTGTCGTATCTGCCTTCTTCACTTCCATAGTTTGGCCGTTCATTATAGCCTGGATTATAAAAATTATGATCGTAACTGGGACGCTCAGTGGGCTTCCGGGATTCAATGTAGCTTCTGGAAATGGCTGCCGCGTTTTCTTCATTATACCGAACGAAAATTGCAAAGAGAAGAATCAGGGCCACCTGGATAACAACCAAAACGTTGGCCACAAGTTTTCCTGAAAAATAGGCAGAGATTTCTCCTCGTGCTGATTTTATTTTCTGGTTTTTAGAACGGGGATTTTCAGGATCGTTTGACGAAGGAAGTGTGTAAATGCCTCTTAAATGATCTTCAGATTCGAAGGAACCGTTGCGATGACTTGCTGGAGGCAGTGGTGCTGGCTCATACACTTGTTGTCTCTTTGGGACAGCATTTAATGCTGAGGATGGGGCAACGCGAGTGTCTGTACTAGCCACTACCATTTTAATTAAAATGCGTTAATTGCCAAGATCAAACGTATTAACAGATGCCGTGCAAATTGCACGGTGCAATTGTTTTATTTTTCGCTACTGGTAATACTCTACAAGTAAGTTTTTAATCTCTCACTTTTGTCGTTGCTCCTTCTGTTTTCCAATAGCTCGTTTACAATTTCAATAACTTGCTGAACTTCAGAGAGATCTAACTGCGTTTTGCTTTTATGAGGACCCAAACGTTTCTCTATGTCCTTTTGAATTTTTATAATCGTGTCCGAATCCGATGGAAGGAGTGACATGGATGACGAAGTTTTCTCTATCTTTCTGAAGATATTTCTAGGTATGCCTTTGTCAACCGTTTCACTCATTGCCAACTGAGAAGGGAATCAAGATACAGCCGGAATTTTCAAGCCCTCAGATGACTTCCCGTCATCAAGAACAATTATGAACTAAAACAGAGTTTTACCATAACCTTATAACAAAATCAATCGTTGGACCCCTGCTTTAAGAAATCATTATCTGGAAATGAAAACAATTAATTAAAAATATCAAGTTCGCCATAACTGTCTGAAACTTTGGCACAAACTTGCACAGTAGATTGCAGCTGAAACTAAATTACATGGAATGACTGGCAGGACTTTGTCAATGTCACGTCTAGGAGCTTGAAAGTTGTCCATATCTTTCAGTGATAGGGATTATACTTCTAGGTAACGCTTCTTTTTAAAAACAATCGATCGCTTTTTTCCGTGTTTCCCAATAATGAAGTAAAATGAGCTAGAAAACATTTGTAGCGTCGATACCAATTTCATCATTAATATTTCAAGTACATGTCTTCCAAAACCTTCTTTTTGCACTCACTCACAGCACGGGTTGGAATTGCGTGAGAATAATATGACAAGTCAAACTCTCATTTCCTTTAATAACAATCCAAACTACTTTCATCTGCTTTCATATATTCATAGTTTTTTCTTCTTTTACCTGAAAGCTCTAAATTCTGGATTAAGACGAAAGGGTCATTTGCTACTAAAATATTTAGGTTCATGAGGTAAGCAAAAAATTGAATGACCTTCGGACTTCTTTTACTTACAAAGTTTGTTTACCAAACAGCGTTCTACGGCTACATGATAATTAAGACATATTTCGTGATTAGCATGCTTGAAAAACCAGGAAGAAAATTGCCAATTTTCTGCACATTGAGATAGGTATGATTATTTATGCAGAGAAAACCAGACTTTTCGGTTTGAATTGATATTGTGGATGAAGGTACGAGAAATTCATACTCCAAACTGCTTCAAAAATTGCCAAAAAACGATTAACCAGCTTTCCGATTTTACTTTACTCATTCAACGAGAAGAAAATATTTTTTATTTGGCATTGGTACCATTGATTCTTCATGAATTATTGAAACATCGATTTGACATATTAATTTTGTATAGGTATCTTGGTTTCACTACAAACTGAACTCCAGTGTAAAAAATATATTATTACTACATGGAGAAATTATTGAGAATTAACTTTATACCCTATAACTTTCTTCCAATTATAGTTTAAACCTAAACTTAATTAAGGTTAAAGATTGTACTTTGTGTTCATTCAACATTATTTTATGAATCGTACAGAACAATAACTGGTAGCGGATAAGTGTATCAAGTTGTCCATTACATTAACTCTGTTATTAGAACTAGATGTGAAGGATGCGTTTTAAGCTGCTAACCACCAGGACGATGTATCCATTGATGCTCTTGACAATCTGCAAAAGTTAAAATAATGAGATGTAGAAATATTAATACAATACAGGGTCCCTACTATGCATATTTTTCACAGCCATTGTGTCGAGAAAGAAGTCGTTTTGTTAATATGTAATATCGACAATATTTAGAATTCATACTTACTTCGTCTGGCTTTTCATTAATGACAGGAACCCGAGCTACCAAAGTATCCAGACCTTTCGCTGCAATTTCATCCACCTTTGTTGTGATGGGGGCGGCAGCATTGATTCCCTTCTCCGCGATTGGGCTCAGTTTGGTCACCACAGCGTTCGAGATGTTTATAGCCAACTCAATGGATTTGCCCAGAAGAGCGTTAGAATCCTAAAATAAAACAAAAAGGTATCGGTATGAGATTACTCCCACGCGCGTATATAAAAAGATGTCCCCCTATAAAATGACGAAAAACATGAAACCGTAGAAGAAAAAGTGAAACAGAAAAACAAACAGCAAAGACACTCTGATTTTGATTAACAAATAACGATAAAAAATGCAACTATCGTATTTAATCACTCTACACCGAGTAACTCCATTTAATTGTAAATAGGCGTTGAGAGTCCTTAATGAAGCTTATACAATGCTATTACGTCACCTTTATGTTTTGGAATCTAACTAATTTGGCGTAAATAATTGTTATGAAAAGTCCTATAATTACCTTGACTTTGACGTACGCATCTCCTGCAGTTCCAACAGCGGCTTTGATCATTGGTATCTCAAACAGTCTCTGCGCAAACTGCGAGTTAGCCAGATGGGCTGGAAGAAAGTCTTTCGGTTGAACCTCCATTTTTACTGCCTTTCGGTAAGATGCTTCCTCGTCAAACTCAGTGTTGCAACTGACATTCCAAAGCAAGACAAGAAACTAAGACTGAAGACGAGACAAGGCAAATCAAACTTTGAATTAAAAAGATTGTACATGTGTTCATCTCATGCATTGATTGATGCATCTTCTTCGCTTCAGGCAAGTTCACAAAAATCGCTGAAAAAAAGTTACCAGAGACTTGAAAAATCATCGTTGCGTTGATAGATCATTTAAATGAAGTAAACTTTGAACTGCCCTTGCTATTTGCTACCACACTCTTCCATTCTAAAGAATATTGTAAAGACTTATCTGTATGTAAATGGACACGAGAGCAGGCACGCACGCACTGAACAAATCGAGTTTTTTACTAGTACATAAGTTGCATGAATGAGAGAATTGTCTATGTCGGCAGCAATGCTGTTTGAAAACGTGACATGAAGGAACGTGTTACAGGAGTAATAAAATGTGCTACTTGCAATGACTTGAAAGATGCATTGCAAGTTGAAAATATTTTATATTTTAGCGTTTGTGGTATCTTTCTGTTTTCTGTCACCGCATCACTATATAAGTTTGTGTAAATGTCCATGATACAGAAAGGCTTAATTGTTAGACTGAAACAAATTGGGGTCACAAAGGATGATGACGTCGAAGCCGAAGGAATATTTTGGTTGATTCCTTAAATAAAATTCCATACCTTCATGCCATCATACGCATTATGTCCTTCTTTTTAATATGAAATGAAAATACGAGCAAAATCTTATAACATACAAATCCTTGTACAGCGACTGAGGACATTGATTTATGAAAATCATGATATTTTTGAAGATAAAAGACCAAAACTAGAAAAAATTGCTTGAAATTGGAATTTGCTTATCGCCTTAATAATAAGTCATTAACATCAAAATGAATACAGAGAATGTTTCTCCTCTTGTTATTCTTACTCTTCGTAGGCCGGACTTGATGTCTCCTGCATTGTAATATTTCCAAATTCGTCTCTTATTTGACAGCCCACTTGATACTTATCCGACCACTGTAACACTGTAATGTTTGACTATATAATAACACTATTAGATTTGTATAAGATGACGTACAGAGTTCAGGCACCTTGGGAGTCGAGACCAAACTCATTTGTGCTTGTATTGTATTAATCATTCATGGACGTCAGAAAGTTATACATACTTTGTACTTTGGAGGTGGAAACAATTAAGCAAAACTTATCAAGCACCACAAGTGACATTCATCCGTCAGTCAAACCATCTTTGACGACACGAGTTTCGTCTTCTAATGAGTTCAGTTAAGGAAGGTGTATATTGTGGTGGTTATGGATATTGTCATGAATGATACTATCCAGAAAATTATCAATACTCCAACCTCCGATTACTAAGTAATCGTAAGTAGTGGGCGTTTTCTAACACAGACACTATCCCAGCTAGACGGAAGAGACTCGAGATCATCTAAATTATAAGGTCAATCGAGGTCAATTAAATTACTCCTCTGAATTTTTTTACATGATGGGAAATGCATGATTGAAGAAAAAATATTTTATTTAAACGTGTCGTATTAAGCGCTTTTATTGGCTCAATTGATTATTCTATTGTTGGTTGATGCATGGATAAGGGGATTGCAATTTTCTATTCATGGAATTGCAGTTGGAACTTCGAAGTAGGGACGATGATTTGGCTAGGTTTTGATTTTTATATTATTACTTAAGAATGAATTCAGGCATTGCATCCAGACTGGATGATCCAGTTGCAAATCGGAATATTTTATGAATTGATGTCATTACGTTGTTTAGACGCAGGAGAAATGAAATGTTCCAAGGTCGTTTTGTCTTTCTTATACATTGAATAATATTGAGTACACGTTTATTTACGCATAGTTTCATCATATTTATATTTAAGGTATATTGTTGATTTTATACCGTATAATTTAATTTGTAATAATAATATGGTATGTTTAGATAATAATATGCTTAATTAACTAACGGTAGTTAGGATAAGGAGTAGTACACAGACGTGGTACATATAATCCCTTAAAACTGTCATCAAGAGACAAAAGATAATGATGGTGTTCATTTACATGTATTGTAATTTGTCTACAACAATAACATTTACAATATTATTTAACTAGATATTTAACTAACATTATGGTAGAATAATTTTATGTAGGTATTTTTTCTTTCGTCCTTAGGAATTTTTAAGTGTACTGTAGTATGTATGTATAAGACTTTGGAAGAAAATCGGTTCCAGTGTCAGACTGGATAATGCTTATTCTAATCATTTTAACACACGGGAGTTTAAAATAAATATCTCACTGTTATACAATATTTATAGCAAAAAAGAAATCAAAAGTACCCACACTCACTGTTTTGGATAGCTACAGCATAGCTAAAGCGGATATTACGTGAGAGTTGTGTAGTAAATGGATAATATGAATTAATACCTACAAGGAATAAATAGGTCTATACAATATGATTTTACAAATGTTTCAGTTACACATTGCATATAAATGTAGTGGACTTAATTAAGAATATGATACAACAACAATAATATCTATTTAACTGTCTAAAATACGTAAAGCAGTTTATAGTTTATTCGTAGTAATGCTGTGATACAGTTTACTAAACGTAATTAACTTATGAGACACTCAAAGTAGGTAAACCTTTGCGATCATTTATTAATTAAATGAATACTACTTTTACAGAACTAGTGACTGATTTGAGTTTCAAGAAAGAAACAAACCTAAAAATAACAATGGATACGTTCCTAATCATTTCTGCAGACAATTTCCGCTTCCCAATAATCTCGACATGCACAGAGAACCATTTAAAAGCAGGAATTTACCAAGTTTTGCAAGCGATTTGCAACAAGCTTTATTTAAAATTCTATCCGTCACTTAATAACTTGTCATTTTTGGGTTTGTGATTATGATTACCCTGAGTCTTCTTGATCAATTAGTAATAAGGTTGACACACAAAGTAAACCCACAAGCACATCGCCGATTACGAGTATTAGTGCTATTGTAGTTAATTAATTTTATTCGCGAAAAAATAAATCCGTAACATAGAAAAGAATTGTACAAATAGCTGATACTTTTAAGCTAAGCTTATACTAAGCTTAAAGATTTGTTAGAAATGTCTTTAATAATAATTATCCTTACTTATTTTAGTTACGTTTAGGCTAAATCTCATGTTATCATTTTGAACACTGAAATATGACAGTAGTCATATATAATTATAGCAGAATTAAATAATCATGATCCTGCTGCTCCCACTCCATTTTCGAAGAATGTACGGTTGGAAGAACACCGACTGAAAATGTGCACAAGATTCCGTACACTTCGATATGCTTTCAACTATCAAACGAGTCGCGAAACAAGCAGCAGGAATGCACATGTTAACAACAATCTGGCTTCGGTAAAGAGGAACATCAAAATTTAACAACAAAGATTTTAACTTGTCTTATGCAAACTTCTTTCTTCTTTAATGACTGGTAACGGTTAAATCTTTCAGACTTACGAGATAGGTAATGATTTTTAGTATGAGGAACTACAGTAAACATTTAAATTTTCTACCACTAGACTTTTCAAAAGAAAGTGTATACCAGTATAAAGCGCCACCTCACGAATCATCATGTAAAACTAGCTGTAACTCCGTGTTCCGTAGTTTTAATAAACATGTCATTTTTAACATAGGTATAGATGCCTTATTTATGGCTAACAATTATTTAACTTAAAATAGATATACGTTTAAATCACGTCAAGTATAATACACACGTGGGGTCCTGAGGGACTCATAAAACATTAAATAGTCATTATTTTCGTAATTTTGGTGCAAATGTAAACCGGGCGTTCAACGGTAACTTGTTCGTATAAGACACACGAGGAAATGACTCTTTGCCAAATCTTTTGAAAGCGTATTTTTTCAAGAAGCCATTAATCCTTGCAAAGTTTCCTCCTCTTAGACCATTATTCATGTTTTATGTAGGTCTTCTCACATTACCCACTGTTTTGGTTTGTAAATGCTTTGGTACAGAAATGAAAACTGACAATAATAATCGTAACCGTTATTATTATCGTTTTAAAGTTCTACGCAAATAGGATATCTATCTGAATCTAAAAAATATATCACTCGAATATTTTAACTTTAATTATACAAAACCGGGTGCAAAAAATTATAGACGTAAAGTATAATACATTTGCAATCAACAAATAAATTTAGTGCTTAGAATATATTAAATATGTACTTGTCTACTTCCACGTTATTTTATTCTAATCCCTGAAATCTGACGCTTTTAATTAATCTATAAGATTACGTATTTTAGAAACATCGACATGTAACCGAAATTGTATTTTACGTACGTACACGATAACTGTTTATTACAAGAAGTACTTAAAATATAAACGGGCTATTTGAGATTTTTTCACAATCCGCCTGCTACTTGCCTATCGTTTAATTAATAATAGGATATGGTTATGTAGAAAATACTGAATTCTTGTTGTCCGTTGTTTTATCCATATTACAATATGATCTCTTTCTAAAACTCCAGTTCTCTCTCTCCCTTTAAAACTTGTATATTTGTATTTTAGTTTAGAAAAAATGTCTTTGTTGACACTTTACTTTGCTCTTTTAAAACACGATCATCATTATACTTTATTTAATTGAAAACACTCAAAAAACATACAACTCCCAAATATTATGTCCTATTTTTGTATGTAAAAAGCTTCGTCGGAAAATAGCGTTTCTTTTTCTTTGAAGATTCTTCTTTAAATAACCTGTCCCTTGAAAGGTTTTTATATTTTTGGCAGAAAATAATTTCAAATGAGATCTTTTACTGTTTATTTGTTTAATATGGAGTAAAAATTAAAAAATTAACTAGCTATTGTAAATGGTAACACTATAAGCCAAAACGAATTTCTAGCTTGACAATTAATATTACGTTAATCAAAATGGAAGAGTTTATCATATTAACTGTCATCCTGTCCGACATTTTTTATAAAATTATTTTTGTTTTGATGAGAACGAGAAGAAGCAATGTATAGAATCAATTAACAAATTGTCTATTTCAAGAATCGTGTGAGGTTATCATTACACCCATTCAACAAGTTGCAATAACTCTAGAATTTAGAATAAATTGTACACAAAATGTTTTGCGGAAGTTTTTCAAGACGTTTCTTGGAGCACTTGATAAAGCATAGATTTGTTAGATTGTTTATTTTACGGTAGATATTATAACAATTAGGATAAGAATTCTAAAGTCCTATGTGTATGACATTTGTACACGACAATATTTTATTCAGTTTCTGGAAGTCCACGAAAAAATCAACGTTACTTCTAAGAAATTAAGCCTTGCAAATGTGATTCATCAGTGTTTTAAATCATGAGACTCAAACGCACATTTAGCCTAAGCGAGTCAGTTACAATGTATTTTATATATTTTATACATCTATAGCTTGGTAATGTTGACTTTTGTTGCATTGGCATATCTTTTTATTTTAGGTATATAAAATCTGAGAGCGCTTGACCCAGCTAGTTTCAAGTTTTACAAAAACGGAAAATAAAACAAACGAAAAAAAAAAGTTGTTAATGATAATTGTTTTTTGCGTTGCGCACACAGACAGTAAATTAAAATAGTGATTTTGTTTAACAAGACTATAATTAATTGCATAACTTTTGTCTGATCATATTCTTCTTAACTTTGAAGATTTTATTAAACCCACTCTTGCTAAGCATTATCTTGGAGATAGCCCTCTTTGATTANCCCACTCTTGCTAAGCATTATCTTGGAGATAGCCCTCTTTGATTAGCTGTTTCATTTTCCTCGGTGAAGCTTCCATTTTCCCTTGATTGATCAATTTCACTTCTTGTAACTTTTTCGCCTCGATCTTCTTCTCCCATTCGGACCATCCGTGGAATCGATTGTTCATGCTCTTGTGCTGGTAGAATATCAAGCATATTCTTGAAGGGTACAGCCGGTTTGGATTCTTGAGTGCGGTGGTGGCGTGCAGCTCGTGCTTGGCGCATTGCAAAATTACAGAACCATGAGTGAGAGCGATGGCGACACCCCCAATCTGAGAGTCCTTGAATGCCTCCTGTATAGTGAAAGATAAAGAAACAAGATTACTTAACAAAGACCAAAAAACCTCTTGGATACTTGCTTGCTTCAGAGACCACAAATCCGCTTCTGGTTTACAGGAATGATTTTTGTAGTATGAAAATTTTCGTCTGTATGAAGACTTCTTCAAACTATTTACTTAGACATCATTAATTTCGTTATAACCCCTTCAGGTGAAACGTTCTTAAATAAGTTACTTTTTAATTTTTCTAGTTAATTTACATAAGTTTAATTTTTAATTTAACTAACCTCGTTGTCAGAGAAGGACTCATTCACTTCCGGAATTACTTTAGGTTTCGGCGGCGTCACAAAGCAACTTGGAGGTGGAGGAGGGTGGTGTACGGGGTGAGGCGGCATATTCAAGTTCATGTTCATGCTAGGAGGCGCGAATGGATTGATAGGTGGGGCAGTACCCCATTGACTCTGCAGTTGGGGCTGCTGATTGTGAATAGGATATGAAGGGTACTGGTTCATGCCCATGGGGTGATGGCCAAAATGATTTGGACTTGGTCCCATGCCCATGCCCATTCCACCCATGCCTTGGGGATGGTAGCTGGCGTAGGGCGACGCATAGTTTGAGGTGTAGCTGGATGCCATGGGGTTCCAGGAGTTGAGGTGATTCATTCCAAAGTGTGGATCAGGTGGTGCGCCATGAGCTCCGAAAGTGGAGGCTCCCGGCTGACCGTACGAAGTTGAACCAAGCATGGAGGAAGTGGAGAAAGGTACCCCACCTAGTCCAGAAGGAGGAAGGCACGGGTTGTGAGGATGAGGATGATACAACCCACCAGGAGGTCCTATTGAGGTAGATGTTGACGCCCCGGCCGTTCCAGGTGGATAGCCACTCTGACTCGATTGGAATGATGGGGAGTAGACTGAGGAATGATCAGTCAGAGTTCCAAAAGCGGAAGGTGGCATCGCGCTCGATGTGGACGTACCGGTAGAAGAGGCCGATGACTGAGAGCTCGCATGACCGGAATTACTTTTGTTGGCGTGATGGTAGCCATGTTGGGTTGGAGGGGCAGCCGCTGATCGAGGACCACCAGACGTTGACTCTGGAGGTGATGCAGCCGCGCCAGGAGAACTCATTGAAGACATCATTGATCCACCTTCACCTTCGGTCATAAAAGTATGTCGGAATGATGGGAGAATGGGGCTCATGCTGGTATAACCACTACTTCCGCTCGATGGAGCATCTCTCGGACTACCTGCTGAAAGAAGACTTCCGCTCCCTGGTCCATTTACACTGCCGCTACTGCTTCCGTGTCTACTTGATGACGTGCTGTTCGTTAGCTCGGTAAGACTGCTTAGACTACTGCTGCTTCCTCCGCCCGTCCCAAATCCACTCGAGGAGTTGCTACCAGATGCTGCAGTAGAGGAAAAGGAATGGTCAAAGTAGGAACGGAAGGGGGATGAAGAGCTTGCATTCGATCCGCCGCCAGATCCACTAGACTGTGTTCCAGAAGCACCTGCTCCACTTCCACCTGCCCCAAAGTGATTCCACAATGATGGAGCACCACTCGGGCTTTCCGAATCTAGCGAGAAAAAAATACGATTTTTATTACCCTTCTCTTCGTTTTTATCCTGTAATATTATTAAATCATATATTTTGTGGCAATATTTCAAGCCCCACTTACTAAATGGACTATGATGAGGTGGTGCACCAGGATAACTTGAATGAAATCTATTCTCAGCACCAAACGGGTCACTCGATGCTCCCGTACCATTAGTCAAATGATCATTGTACATTGCGACTTTCTCTTTCTTCGCGGGCGGTGGATCAGAGAATTCCGGGGTTGTTTTTGATGACGGAGTTTGCCCTCCACCTCCAGAAGAATTCCCTTCTGTGCCTGCGCTACTTACAGAATTTGTTTTCGTAGAAGCAGAAGAGGAGGAAGATGATGATGGCGGTTTGGTCTTTCCCCTTCGTCTCGAAGGAAGTAATGGTACTTTTCGTATCCGCACTTTGCACGGGAATCTAAATATAAAGTATTTTTAAAAGGATTGTGGAACGGAATGAAATGAGAGTTATTAAATAAAATAAGGACTTTGCGAACTGGCTCTTGGCTCTAATATAATGTTATTGTCGGCTTTCTTACTTTTTCAAAATCTCTAACTGCCCCTTCTTGACCTTTTGCTTTTGTCCCTCCTTAGAACCATGTTCATCGGTATCATCAAGTTTATACAACGGAAACACGTGGTACTGCTCATCATCCCCCTTCGACAACGTTCGATTCCTAGGTGAACGATACCGTCTATGAATAGAATAAGAAGCAAAGATTGATGTTAAAAGAAAATTATAGGGTTTACAATGTGTAAACCTCGTTAGTAAGCTACTGCTTTCCAATAGGCAAAGATGTAAGTTGATTTCGTAGTATGACAATGGCATTATTTGTAAAAATTATTAATTATTATTAATTGAATAAACGTTACCACTGTCGATCCGCTATTCATGTTGTGAGCATCTTTATGGGCATGAGAACAATAATCCATGCAGACGGTCAACACCAGAGAAGGGTCTTCCAGGACTGCAACGGAAATTGTTTGATGCTTATTAATTACGTAAATCGAAATTTTCAGTTTAATTAATTCAAGTCGTAATCATTTAAAAGAGCGTACCGATAACCAAGTCGACATTCCAATCCTTCATTTTCATGTTCTACCTGATTGCGAAACGAGTCTGGGGCAACCCGCTCGTACAGAGGACCGAGATGAGTTGCCAAATGCTGCATCTTTTCCTCCATTTCGCTTTCCTGTTTCGACAACCAGTTTCATTATAGAAATATATTGTTTTTCGGGAGTTGGACCTCCTCGCAATAATAATGTTTGTAACCAAAATGAGAAAGATAAATTAAACGAGTGTGCACAGCTAAAGAAACAATGCGATAAGACGAGTGAAAAGGAGTGAGAGTCAGGAAAATGAAAAAGTGTGCAGTTACGTATAATAATAATACATAATAATAATAACGTTAACGGACATTTATAATATATGCAGCCATTATTTCTCTGCTCAAAACGATTTACTTGCCAAATGACTTGAAGGAAATGAGAAACCGCTTTAAAAATAATTTTTGTTTCATTCAATGCTATTAATATGGTTATATTTGGAGCTTTAAAAATAACTACTCCACTTGTCGCATTGTTGCCTTAAGTGCAATCTACGTAGAATGCCTACGCTCTAGTAGATCTATGCGAATTCCAGAAAATCATCTCAAACAGAGAAATCTATTTTTATAAGAACGCCTTCATGAAACTACAACTGGGTTTGGGGTGATGCGATGGTGTAACAGCAACTTTGCCCGTTTTTTATCAAGCCTCATAAAATTCACCAAGGCAGGTCTTATGCTCTCATAAAAATGGGAAACCCGGAAATTTTATTCTATCTCTTCGCATACAAATACATTACGAGCAATACCTTTTTGATTAACATTACTCTCTTTATAAGCACGTCATAAGTAGACGTGTTCTCAGAATCATTTAATGCAGAGTAAATATATTTTCTACCACACACAAAAATTGTTTGATTTAAAAAAAAAAGTTTAAATTCATGTGTATTCATGCGTGTTCATCTCATCTTGCAGCATGCATTTAGTTGAGTGGTGAACGGGCAGAAAAATGTATAATAATAACAAGTGATGTGAAGTTGAACCACATAATATCATATCATATCTCATGTTATTATCAAAATGGGCTGAATCAGCATAAAATTTTGTGGGAAAATGTCTCAAAGTTCGCCCGTTTTGCAAGAGAAATGGCTTTCCATTTTTTTCACCGGCTCATCATCCATCATTCGTCAGTGCCTTTGCAGGGCGGATAATGGAGAAAAGCCAATCGATTTTTTATGCTAAAAAATTTCTCCAACTCTTTTCCCATGCCTTTTTACAACAGCTTTCTTTTTTACTACCGAATGTCATTAGAGAAGCGTCATTTAAGTGTGTGCTTGTATGTCTTTGCCCTCCCAAAAATGTACTTTCACTTGTGCATCGTTTGCATAAAGCTGACTTTTTAATGCCCTTTAAAATCAATTTCCATCGGGACTTTGTGCAGGCTGCTTAAAAAGAATGCTCCAAGAATAATATCCTAAGTCAGATCGAATTTATTATGACGATATTTCTCATAAATATTTTAAAGATCACATTTTTTACATAAATGAAATATTGTCAATTCTTAAACTTTTTCTCAGCTTCAAAATTGTAAGTTGGCAAAACCAACATTTCATTGCCACAAGCTAGTGGGCATTACTAAAATCGTTTTCCTTTTCCTATCCTTATATAAAGGTAATCCACAGTTTTATGTTTGTTGCCAATAAAAAGAGTGTCCGCTGTGCATTAGTATTTTTAATCTGAAAATGAAACCCACCTCGTGTTCTTCAGTCAACCGGAACTTCCTCACATTTCTGCTCCTGGCGTACTTGCACCCGTTGAAAAACATAGACCACGCGCAACCAAACGAGTACGCTGCACCGCAAATTTCCGGGTCAACTAGGAACAAAGAAAATCTCGTCGTATGATCTTTTTTCTTTGAACTCGGATTCTCTTTTGAATTCATTGGTGGTTCAATTAAATGTTTATTAATTTTGAATTTATAAATATCAGAGGCAAAAAGCCTATTTGGATATAAATTTCTAGTTTTTTACCTCCTTGGCAAGCACAAGATCGTTGCTCGTTGGTGTCACTTCGTCGGGTCGTTGGAATGCCGAAACGGTTGAGTTTGTACACAAGTGTGTCGTAAATATTATCCGCTAGTTTAGGGTATATTTAAAAAATAATTATGTAGTTAGAACAAAATTAAATATTAAGTGTTACAATTACAGGGTTTAAGATTCATTACTAAGTCATTCAAAGCATTACGTAATTTATGATTTAAAAATTGAATTGCTTTCTGAAATAAAATTATAAGAAACATTAAAAACGAACCAAAGTGAGGTGGAACTCCTTCCCATATCACACAACAAATGACGATCCACGCTGTTTGACAACGATGTCCCTTGCGGTGCTTGACTAAGAATAAAAGTTGCTCTTCGTAGCTTCCTCGTCGGATTATCTGTTTTTAGTGTTTTCGTACAAAAAAAGAAGACATAAAACGATGTAATTTGCATGCTAATTCGATTCTAAAGATTTATGGTTGTTCCGGCAGCAGTGGTTCCAACCTCCCCTCATTTGCAGTATGTGCTTATGCTATAGCCACAGATTTAATTATTCCTTCGGAAAGAAGGGAAATAGCAAAGATAGCAAAGATATGTGTGTAAGTTGCAATTGCTGCTGAGACTCCCATAAGAAATGAGTTAGTATATTTCCAAAAGTCAATTAAATATGAATATTCATTTAATAGAAAGCGGACCACTGACTGTGAGACATTCCATTGTATTAATAAAAAGGTCTAGGGAGCATTTTGTATGTGGAAGTATTACTCAGAAAGAAATTTGGCTTACCCATTTGGAGAGTGGACAACCGTGACTAGTTTTGCCCTCCTTCCCGGTATAAATGACTTTTTCAAATCGAAGCTGTCCTCCGCGGAAGCCAGTTCTGTGCTCGATATCTTCTCTCAGTTGAGAGAGGCTGTGAGGAAAAAATACCTTTATTTTCTACTCGCAAAAAAATCGATTGAATATAGATTTACCCCAATTCTCTCAACTCTCAACTAGTTACTAAAACGCCTATTTACTTTACATTTTACATTTCCTATGCTTTTGCCGAATTATCGATTCAATAAATTGGTGCACTAGCGCTATTCTTTCACCTAGGATTTCAAATGATTACTTATACTGAACTTTACTAACTATTAGCTACTTTACCTTTTAGCGGCCCCTAAATGGGTGAAGTAAGGACCTGGCTCAGCGTGTACTTCATCTGCTGGAAAGCAGCCGCACTCAACCATGGGCACATCCTTTTTCTCTTTCTTGATCTCATCTCCGTCGTCGCCCATGTCATCGTTCTCCGAGTTGTCATCATCCTCCACCTTGATTTTATGGAATGTCTCTGACGAGTCTTTCGGCTCTTCCTTAATTTTAATAGTAGATGATGACGAGTCGGACTTGTGATTTCCTATTTTCTTTCGTGTTATGGTGGCTGTCACCGTGATGACCACTTGCCCCACCTCCGTCTCCCTTGTTCTTATTTTTCTTACGTTTCTTCTTCACCGCTGGAGTGGTCGTAGTGTTGCTGCCATTAGCACTGGTGTTCCCTCCGCCAGCTCCGTGTTTCGGAGATTTGGGAGGAGGGTCACTGCCAATTGACTGAGATTCATTATTTCTATCCCCACCCTCAGAGCGACTGGGACTATTGTTTGTATGGCTTCCGTTGCTACCATATCTTTTCGTTTTCTCTAACCCGTCTTTTGGGCTTCCAGTCGTTTGATTTGGGCTCTGACTCTGAGGGTGGCCCAATGCTAAAAAAGTATCCCCTTGTTTTTCATTATTGTTAGGTTCCTCCGGCTTAATAGAACCACCTGAGGATGGTGGAGGTGCCATGGGAAAATGGAGATCAAAGCCGTGAGGACTTGCGTTGTCTACGCCTTGAGACAAGCTCATTAGTGAGCCGTCTCCGCTCGGATTGTTACTGCTTGAATTGTTGTTGCTGTTACTTGGTGCACCTGACGAGTCGGATGATGAGATGCCATAATTCCCCGAGGACTTACTGCCTAGATTTTCTAATGACATTGTGCTCTCCATTTTCCTTCCAGATGCGTTGTTTCCTCCATCCAGCAGCTCCAGCTTCACACCATTCCCACCATTTGGATCAGAGTAGTCTGCCGAGGAAGGATGATGATGACTTAGGTAACTCTGGTTGTCATTTCCATACGGATTTTGATGGTAAGGCTGGTACAGCCGATGCTGCTGGCTTGGTTGCTGATAGTTCGGATCCGGATATGGAGGGTACGGACTTCCATAAGCGCCATATCCTGCCGGCTGCTGTTGATGAGGGTAGTACTGTTGCATTTGCTGCTGAGGTTGCTGATGCGGTGGTGGCTGATGATAAGGTGACATCATGTTAGGATCCCCGTCAGAGGCTTTCCCCGGGTACCCGCTAGAGTTGTGCAAACTCTGCCGGGGGTGGGACAGGTACCCAGGGACCTAAGAAAGTAAATACAAGAAAGATTGCGGCGGTGAGTTGTGGTAAACCTTCATTTCTGTTAAGTAAGAAAGTTTACTTTCTTCTGTTGTATGTTCAAAATTATTTATTTTTAGTATTTACTATATCTTTTTCAAAATGGCCTTATAAAAGCATACCTCGTTTGGGTGACCGGTCGGTCCATTTGGTCCACTCTTTCCCATGATCATCCCTTGTCCATGACGTGGGTGGCCATGGCCATTCTCAATCCCGTTTGGATGCTCACCATTCAAGTAAGATTCAAAAGCCCCACTCGCTGGGTTGTTATTATTGTTATTGTTGTTGGTATTGGGCGGGCTTCCCGTGTTGGAGGAGCCAGAGGAATGATTCGAGTTCCCATTCAGGCCGTTTCCGTTGAGCCCGTTCAGGTTCGGAGGAGACTGCTGCTGGTTGTGCCCATGGCTGCCCACATGTGGGGAGGGTGTTGTGCTTGGCGTGTACTGTCTTCGTGGGCTAATACTACTCGGTGGAGGAGGATACGGCGAGGCTGCCAACGGCACAGGTTGTACAGGATTTGGAGGACTTGGGCCTGGAAAAGACATTTCACTCCCGCTGCTGCCTCCACCGTTTTGCTGACCGGGAAGATTTGCATTGCCATACGGAGAGTGTGACGGAATGCTGGAAAGGCTGTTGTAGCCGGAATGGCTGCTCGTCTGACTCCCTCCACTGGGGGATGCTGTGCTTCCAAACGGAGGGAGGTCATAGCCGTGTGCTGATGTACTCCATGGATCAGGATTATTACCTGAGTTGGTCCAAAAACGATCACGAGGAAATCCTTGCCCCGGGGGTGCATTGAGATCAGTTACAGAGCCACCAGGATAGCCGTAGCCAGGCATCATTGACCCCTGCAATAAAATATAGTGAAAAACGTCTCACGTCAATTACTCTGAATTGCTTTTGTTTTTATTGGATATTATATTATATTATAATAGCACAAACTAATTTATGTACGTATGTACAGACATACATAAGGTACCTATAACACGTGTACAATGAGACTATATTATTTTTCAGGAAAAATAATTTCGTAACAAACAACAGCGTCCTGTTTTTGATGATGTCGACGAGCAAAGCAAAGGTTGCTCTGCCACTGCCAATGCTTGGCACTGGCAGTGCTTGTCCCAATTTTCCCTGCTACTTCTTCGCATCACTCCGTTACTCCGACATACTCTGAGCATGTCATGCCCAAAAAACATGAATTAAGAATTATGAATGGCACATCAAAAACCCATTAATCACGAGATCGCGTCACCATTTTCCACAGGAAAACTTTTTAATATCAACTCTGGTAATACGGAGGGTAACGACGCTTTTCCTATATTAACTATCCATCTTATATTCCTTACTTTCCCGTACCAGTTTAGTTTGAGTTTAGTTTTGTGTCCGCTGTTGTTTTGTGGAGTCGACTGAAGTAAAGGACTACACACATGAATCCCTTCGGGAGCAATATATCTGCCAAGAAGAAACGCAATGATCATGCAATGCACACAGGAGAGAAAGAGACTGCTTGCTGTTGCGGCTAACATAAATATTATAACAGTCGACTATATATCTTTCGAGCCGATATAATAAATCGAAAAAGAGTCCAACTCAACGAAGAGATGTTTTTCGAACTCTACTCGCCGCTTGCTTTTCCTACGTTATCCTGTCAACTCGAACGAGCGAAACCCAATAGCCGAAAGGCATGACATGTAATATGGATAGAGAATATTATTCAGGTGGTTCAATAAATTAGGATCAACAGCAACTGGCTCCTTTTCATTTTCAGTTTCATTTCATTCCTTCATCTCTAAACCGCAGCCAACTAAAAATCGTCCATGGTCCATCCAAGCTACAATAATAATGCTGTGCTTCTTTTGTTTCCGTCTACTCCTAATTCCGCTTTGGTCCGGCTCGCTTGACAGTGTCCGCTAAGTGTTATTATTATTACTTATAGATGAACGTCGGCATCGGCTCTTTTCAATTCATATATGCACATGGTCAAAAAAAAATTATTAAGGTAAGTTAAGCTTGTTTTGTGTCAGTCAGTAAAAACTTTCTGATAAGATTATGGTTTACTTTTTAAGCCTTCATCATAACTCATTTTTTAGCACTTTTAGTTTTTAGCGTTAGTAATTTGCATAAGGCGAGTTTCCAATAATTGCATCCAGTCCAGCGCAGTGTCTGAAACCACATCTTTTTACTATGTCCAATCAATCAATTAATTTTTATGATGCAAAGTTATGCAAGCTGCAGCGACGAGAGGAAATTACGTTGTTTATCTACACAAAATTTTCAAATCGACTTTTAAAAATTATTGTAAAAAATTAAATTATAATAGTGTACCAGTCAAAAAGAATTTACCAAGAGTACAACGTTCTTATGTTAGTAGAGATCTTATCCGGTCACTATCAAACTGCTTTTAGATTTATCACAAGCCCGTCTAACTACATTAAAAAAGGAACAGAATTATGTACAGGAAAAATTGAGCGGGTTGAGAAAAATTACATACATGCACTGGAGGATGGAATTCTTTATCCCCGATTTCATCATACAAAAGTTTTCATGAAGATGAAATGCAAGTTTTTCAAGGAAGGACCTCAGTAACCCTATTTCCCTTGTTCATTACTTTTTCCCTTTTACACACGATCACATTTACGTCACCTTCATCATTTTCGACGTAAAAGATTATCGTCAGTCATCAATTTGAACCAACATAACAACAAAACTTTGCTCTGGGCTGAGTTGATGCAAAACTCAGTCAAATGATTTCATTTCGTTAGGGTATGTTCAAGATGTTTACGAAAGCCTCCACGATAAATATTATTATAATTCTTTTGATGAACTCGTTGCATGTGTAGATCATGAACTCTGTTTTCAGCATGACATTTTCTCTGCACAACCACTTTTGTAGGGGAGGACGCAACGAAATACTTCATATTTCGTAAGAAAATGTCGTTTTCAGAACAGATTATGATAACATGTCAAACTACGAACGAAACAGTCTTTTTCAATTACTTGGAGTTACATAATAAACAAATAAGTACATTTTCGATATTAGCTGTGCGTTGTTCACAATCATCGGAGTCAGCAACTGCTTTACTGGCCCAGCCTTAAATATTTTTATTTACTTATTTTTATACTGTATCCACAGACAATTTTAGTTTTTAGATAACCAACTTTTTACATAAACCTAGATGTATATGTTATAGGAGAAAATAATTATTATAACTCTGTCGTTTCTCTCCACGTTTACGTTTTTATATCGTAAGCTGAACTTCTTTTCAATTTCCTCTAATTTCATTCAATTGAATTGACGAATGATGATGAGAAGACAGGATGTACTGTATTTATACTTGTTTCCGTCAATCCCTTTCAATTTCCTCTTGAACTAATCGTCGTAATAAGAGCAATAAATAAATGACCAGAAGAGGACGAAAAAAGGATGCTGTTACCAAAACATTTAATAATGTAGTATCTAGTATGTGCATAAGCATTGTAGGCTTGGCGGAATACAGCGAAACTAAAAGTAACTACTGACATTTCATCAACTCACACTTCGCCATGTTTTGTTAGCTATGGCAAATGGTTGTAATAAACCAAGTGACAAACATTGTCGTGTCGTGTGTGATATATGAACATCATTATTATTACGTGACATCATGTCACATCTGTCTCTGATGTGATGTACAGTGTAGAGATGAAACTCTCCTATTTCAGAAGACAATTTACTATTAAAACAAAATCTCAACCGTAAATCCTACTTTGCTCACGAAAATAATTAATTTCGAACGAAACAAATTGATCCTTGGTAAGCATCATGGTATTTTATTAATGCAGAATTAAGTCCACATGATTGTACATTCATACTCGACCCTTGAAAAATATGTAAATCAGAATGTAACTTTTTCTGTAAAAAAATTACGCAAAGCATAAAACTCGTCTTCAGACAATCTGGTGAATGGATACGAAACAGCCAAGAAACGATGAAATTGGGAAACATTTAGTTTGGTGATGAAAAAACTGAATGAATACATATCTGTAACAGGTAATCATAACGTGTCAGCACTATGTTAAACTGTTATAGTGCAAGTGTGCTGGCAATGTTTAGGCTTCCATAGTTGTTCCACATCTCATTAAATTAAACGACTACGGTTACTTAAACGGTAAGTGTTATATACGTGTACTAAGACAAGACGCACTCTAACCACAAAGGGATTATTCTTTTTTCAAATAAGCTCAAATAAAAAGCTCATTGTTACATCATAGTATATGTATGTATACAGCACACACATTGCGCTATCAAAACGCTGTCAAATGAGTCTTGGTATTAGTAACCTAAAGAAAAAATATTGAAAAACACAACACTCCTACTTCATAAGGTTAACTGGAGCAATAATGATCCGTTGTGCTAATGTTGTATTGAAGAATATGTTTCGCTGTGTAGCACAAACAGACACGTACGAAGAGAAAAAATGGAATGTGTCCATGCACATTTAATCTGGCTGGAGAATTACAAAATGAAGGCGTCTAAAGTCTGCGGTCGGAGGTTATAAAGGTTATCCGATACTCGAGTTGATATTCTCAAATGGTAAGCTCGTCAGAATCAATGGTTATGTGATATCATGCGCTCCAATTTCCACCATACGCAAGTATCTACCACTTTACTTTGTGTAAATGTTGTACACTTTTAAGTCTGAACAAATTCCCAGTCTACGAGTTAGCTGGAGCGTTGAAATGAAATGTCTGCAAACATAGCAGAAATAGTGAAAATCAGGATAGACTTTACGTTTCGCACATTGCCCCATTTAGACATGCAACCGTACCACATCTTGCTCCAAGTTTCACGCTTCTTCGTAACAAGTTTGTTGCTGTAAAATCAAACGAATTGCTTCGTGCCAATACCGGGTAAAAATACGTTCATGAACGAAATGTTTGATGGACAATTTTAAACATTTGAAAATGGTTATATGTGCAAAGCTGAGAGTTGACTGTAATTGTGAAGCGTGACAGCGACACATCGTGATGGAGGAATCTGTCGTGGCGAGATGGAACGCAAGGATACATTTTTATGGAAAAGAAAGATGCACTCGTCGACAGTTAAATGCGGAGGAAATGTGCACAGCGTAGATTACAGTACAGTCCAGTAGTCACGACAAACGATGTGAATCCGACTGTGATCATTAACCTACCCTTCGCCAGTACGCAGTCTGCCCATGAATTTTCCATAAAAATCTACTCCTTTTTGCTTACTTCCTTTTCCACCGCGCCCCCGTGGAAAAAACTCAACTTCATTTCCTATTGCAGTTTTCTCTTCTCTGTGAATTCTGAACCCTACAGTAAAATCAAACATTCTCATTTCGTTCTGTACAGAATCAAATAATCAAAGAAATAACGTGGCAGACTGGAACGAATAAAACATAGATGTTCTGATTGGAAACCGATAGTGAGTGAGAGTGACGTGGTCATATTTAGGAGAAATACATGAAACGATGAAAGACATACTCGTGTGGCATGTTAACAATACAGAGTTTGTAAAAAAGGAATCTTGGGTCATCTTGTCAGACGTTTCATACCATTACTAAAAAAATACCTTTACGACCTCACATTGCACTATGATGAAATGCTACTAAAACCATTCTCAACCATAAAAGTTACAATAAATTCCGCCACCAAATTAACTGACACAAATTGCAAATCACTTCCATACATAGAATGTAATAAGGAAAGTAATCAACTTGGCAAACAACAAACTTTTTGGCCAAATAATTAATTGTTGCTCGGAAAAATATATATGAAAAGTAATGATTTTGCTGAACTAATGTCCTCTTACAATTTGCCGCAAATTTGAATACTCCAAATTAATGTAGATTTTAAAATTTCATTCGCAAACTCCACAATGTTGTCAAAGTCCAAAATAAAGAGTATATCGTAAAGTGCACTGGAGCGAGCAAAGATCGTTTAAAAAGAACAACGGTTGGTGTTCCAGCGACAAAATGAGGTCATTAAATTAAAACTTGGTTGTAATTCTGCCTTTGTTCATAAAAATCCCAAAGCCACTCTAATGTTGCTTGCAAGCAACTAATATACAAAAATGCATTATATTTTTTGTTCTCCCTCCTCTCACAGCTTATTGTCGTCATTCCACAAGACTTGGTCACAATAATGTACCATCATAGTCATCTCCGTCACTCGAACCACTCAGAGAAAATAACGTGGCACAAAATACACAGCATTTTCGGGGTTTCCGCTATCAGAATATTTTTTGAACGATGAAGCAGAGTTCGAATATTGCATTGTGGAAAATAAACCAACCGAAATAATGGCGACCTTGGGTGTTTCCACAAGAATTTGTTCGGCCTTTTTCTGGAAGAACATGAACACGAAAAGCAATTTTCAGAGATATATTATAAAGCATTCTGGGGATTCGGAATCCCTTTTCTGTTCAGCAATCCGCCGCTGCCACCACGCTGATGCTCTGTTAGTGTCATGCCACATTCAGTCTTCTCTTATAAACATAACGCATCTCGTCGCGGAATAAAAATGGTAGAAATATGGTTGTAAAATTGTTTCTGCACCATGTTAGTTCTAGGTGCTATTGATTTTAAATAATTTTTCCATGTAATGTACCACACTCATGGGTTTTAATATATTTCAAATAAAAGCAGCATTATATAGAAGCGAAGTTATCGCATCACTCACCAATGGGCCCGATGGAGGAACTCCCGATGAACTTGTGGCTCCTTGTCTACTTCGACCATCCATCTTGGTACTGCGCGTGTGATTCTGAAGAAAAAAACACAAATGATTTTTTTAGTTATAGGCAGCTGCAAACTCCAAGAATAATTTCATAAATTTATGTAAATTTACTTCTATTTTTCTCGCCTCTTAAACAGCAGACAATTCATAATTTCTAAAAGCATTCAAAATTAATACATACTTTGCTTAACAGCGTCTGGCAAATGAGTCCAATTGAACATTTAAAAGCTAAAAGATAATTGAAGAGAGGTTAGACGAAATTTCTTTAACTTAAAATTTCTCATTCCATCCCATGTCTTAGTCTTTTTGAAGGGACTTTTTTCTTGTCGTAGTACAAAAATACACTCTTTTTGGAATTGCCATTGGTAAAGTGCAGTTTGAAAATCCACAAGCTTTTTTATATTTGTACAGGGAAGCCGGCATTTCTTATGTCCAACTAACTGGTATTTCATGGATGCATTACAATTACAATGTCTAACAGCTAAAGTGAGAGAAAGAACGTGAGAAGAGAGGAGGAGACGGAATAAGACAGAGACTGAATTGAAAATGCTTCCGAAGAAAATCTGCAGAATTTTACATAAATGCATTATGCATACCTTTTAAATTAGACTTAATAGCAGAGGAGAAGATAGAAAAATGAACGTCTTTTGCCATAACCAAGAGAAAAGCAAAGTCATAGCATATTACATTTTTTCTTGGATGCGGGTGATGAGACGAGGGCTGTTTTGCAAGCATGCCATTATCAATGAGAATCCTTTCATAGAGAATACTCGAACTATGACATCATACAAATAAACGCACACCATCCGCCAATGGCGATGCTAAACCTCTTCAAAACAAAATACAACTGCTGCTGCTCCTCTTGCAAATCAGCCAACCACCACAAATATATAATATAAAGGGAAATGAAGCTACCAGTGAATTGCATTAAGAGATTTTTCTTCTTTTATTTTTTGTTGGAAATATCGACTCAACTGATGTAGTTTTATTATACTCGGCAACAGAGCTATTCCAATAATTGCATTCTCTTCCGTCCTTCATCCTCTCTTGATCAGAGTGACTCGAATTAGAAAGAGAGAGAAAGGCGCGATTTAATTGATGCTTTTACACTGTGAGGTAGAATAAAACTAGAATAGAAATGAAATGGAACGCAGACAAGAAATGAATGTATACGAGTAAAAAGAGGCAGCTCGATATTGCCGTGCTCATCTACTACCTAATGTTGTAAAAAGTTGATAGGTATTCTCTCCCTCTCATTTGATTGGTAAAACTGTTTTGCTGCTGCTGCAATCAGAAGTGAAGAGAGTAATATAATAACGGAATTTCTCCCTCTGTGTATTTTTGTACCCCCAAAATCCTATTAAAGTGATCCACGTACGCCAAAGTCCGGAATAATAAAATCTAAGAGTCTAATTGCAAATCAATAATTTCGATCAATGATTTTCTCTTCTCCAGTAACAGAGTACATGTACATAGTCGAACACACATATACAGACACAGTTTCAGGAAAAATAACTTTTTTCTTTTGAAACTAATTTGTTGAGACGTGTACTACTAGTAAATAGTAATGTGAGGAGAATATGAAATCTTGTTGCTTCTATATTTCCCCTTTATATTTCTAATAGCAATACTAAAATCATCAGCGGTAGTTCAATCAGCAGATATTTTATACGCTGTATCAAATCTTTGTTAATTGACACTGGAAGAAATCGGATACCTTCCCTTACATTCAACGCAGATAATAATTGCACTGGAGCTGACTAACGTGATCTGTCTCGACTCGAAGCAGGAGAATTACTTTCTTTTTCAATTCTCATAGCCTGTTTCTATTCTATTTTTCACTTTTTAATGTACGCTCTGTATTTTTTAACATAGTACCTGTACTATACAGAAACATGCACACTATTACTTGTGTAATGCACGTGAATTCTAATAATTCTTCAAGTTGAAACGTTCTTCATGCAAGCTTTAAATCCTCCAATTTTCTAAACTTTTCTCATTCCTCCCTAATATAATTTTTATGAAGCAATAAAAGCGTGTCGTACGTGTTTTTAAGATTATATGCGTTGTATTAAAAAGATAAGCAAATGAAAGGATTAATTGATAGATAGCTTTATGTGCATTTCATTAACTAATTCAAATATTGTAATGAATCAACTGCTTTTATATAGTACATTATGTTATTATTAAGCATATTTTCCAATCTTCCAAAAATCTTGTTAGGGAAAATTTAATTGCATGCGCGGATTACCTTTCAGTTATTATATTCCAGCATGCGAAGAAAATTCTGAGTAATTACGTGGAGCCTCGTATAAAATGTAAGATGGTATTTGTGGAACTGAAATAATCTATTTTTATAGAATGGAAGAACTATGTAACATTAATGGTTTATCCATTCTTTTTATTAGTGAACGAACGACTAAGGTAATTCCAGAATTATTACTTCATTGTATTCTCAATATATCTTATAGTTATAAAATGGAAGTCTAAAAATCCCATCCGAGTTAGTTAAACCTGAATTTCTATAAGTATAAACGATAATGATTGTAGTTGTAGGTTATATTAACTCAGACATGGAGATCCAAAAAATCAACATTAACCAAAAACTCAAGCAGTTCGTTGGTTTGGCTTGGTTGGTTATAGTGGAGGCAAGGCAAGCCAAAATTCATATTACGAGCTCGCTTTTTCTCTCTTATTCTCTTCATTATATTTTCCTCTTTGTTCGATTTAATTTACTTATTTTCCCTGTGGATTACATAAGGTGTTATTTCAATCAACTTCGCCCGCTCCTGCCACACAACAGCGACAAAGCCATCAATGATGAAGTTCTCGGTGCGGTGAAGCGAAGTTATTTATTTAATTCGCTGTTTGTAAAGGGACGTACGTGTGTGGAGCAGAGAACGATTCAGTTCACTGATCATAATAAAATGTTAGGTAAGGTAAACGTAGCCACTTCTCTACACCACAAGGAAGATCTCTTTTTGCGTAGGAACATTGTATCAAAATAATTCAACTATGATGAAGGTGGTTGCTGCTAGCGCCATTTTCTGATTAAATTGCACAAGTACAAATAAGATTGAACTATGAAAAGTGCATAACATTTCCAGACTACATAAAGTGTAATCCTATATTCACCCGTTTGTAACGTACGATATAAATTACATTTCACCAATGTGCCCATTTTGATCATACCCAGAGTATATTACTTCTTTTCATTTTTGTCCCAATAGTTCAACTTTTTTATGTGTATAAAAAAGAGAGTAAAAATACGGTGAGTCAACGAAACCTAGCTTTCAGCACGCCGCCACCATCAAACCAACCAGCAATAATAATAATCCGTTTTCACTGCCACTTCTTTCGTTTTATGTTTCATTTATTTCAACCTCGACACTAGGTGTGATTTGGTATGATAGTTCGGGCCTAGTGGCGGTCTGATAATGGCTCCTGGCTCCTGTTCGACTCTGATCATAGTCAAAGGTTGCTCGGTGTGCTATTACAGCAGGAAAGCCCTAGACGTTTCACTATTTTATACATATGGGTTCCATAATCCTTATAAAATATTATTCTCGTTCTCTACACCGTGAGATTGTAGTTTTAGCCGGCACGTCACATTTCAATCATGAATTCATTTTCAAGGAAAATGAAATACAAACTTTCCCCTTGTCTCCATAATCCACGCACATCGCGCTAGAATTATCTCTTGCATTGTCAACTTTCTTTCATGTGGCTATAGAAGTGATGTAAAGTAGCTTGGCGTAAGAAGTACAAAATTATTTACGTCATACATCTGATAGGCTGTGAAGTGATAAACTGAAGCTTTGACACGTTTTCAAAAGCAATATTAAACTTTGACAACTTTCTACTTTATATGAACAGCAGAAAAGAATGCTCTCATTTTGCCTTGTCCCTTTGTTGAATGACATTCAAAAATAGTGATACAATAATTCATCAGCTATGGCTCCATTCGTGCATGGATGTTTCCATTTGCAAAAAAAGTTATCCTCATATATCTACTGCAGCACGTAGAACAATGTGATGTGATAAACACGAAACGACATAATTTTAGACTTTATAGTTAGTCAGACTGACTGATTATGAAAGGGGAAAGGTAAATGTAAAAATAAAAATGCAACTTCGGATGACACAAAGGAAGGTTCACCTGCAATGTGCGTGCACTGTGTGCAGCATGATGAATGATCCATCAAAAATTCATCTGTGTAAAAGTAAAGTCAGGCTGATGCTCGTCACAAATGCTCGTGAGAGCGACGCACACGGAGAATCAACAAGACAAGGAGAAAAGCAGTTATGTGTGAAAATGCAGGAAAGAAAGAAGTAAAACGACCTAGCATTCATGCAAGCACGTTACTTACGTTACACCTCATCCTCTTCATCCAAAAATGCACACGTTTGTAGACAGAGACACCATACTATCAGCAGTCTTCCCTTTTTATCTTGAAAAGCCCTGAAGCGTAAGAGTGTGTTTTTGGAGTAAAAAATTCTCCTCTAGTAAAGTAAGTGTGCACTTATATTCACTCACTCACAATCACTTCATAGCATAAATATCCAGTAGCAAAGCAAGACGGTTTTTATAAGCATATCCACTCACATCTCTTTTTTCCCTAGTTTTTTGTCCCTCTTTTCATTCATTCATTCATTCATTCATGATTCAGAGAAAAAAGTTAGACGAGCATACAACTTTGGTCGAGTCATTCCACTCACTCTATTACTTACTACTATTTCTTTTCTCTTTTTACTACTACTACGACTCTACTACGACCATACGATTTCGTTTGTGCATGTAGAGAAAGCATCCTCTGTAGGATAACGTTACCGCCAACATAAATACGCTTATAAAAATGCACAGAAAAAACTTCCAGACAAGTTAGGCACGTCAACTAAAGAAAATACTTACTTTTTTCCTTCTCTCTCACACACAAACAGACAAACAAGTTAAGAAAAGAAGTTGAGTTGAGAGTGAGAGCAGGAGGCGTAGAGAGACGATGACTTTATAGAGTCATGGAATGGTATATTCTGAAGAAGCAACAAAAAGAACTCTTTTCAGAGGCGTACAAGCCTATTAGTGTCGTTTATCTTTATGAAAATGTGATATTGCATTTCTTTGTGAATGGAGCTCCGAGCTCCAGCTCCTACTCACTCTCATCTCCTGCTCTCATAATAGTAATAATAAAAATGCATACCTGTAGCTATTTTCCACATTCTTATTCAGGCACGAAGGAGGAAGCGATGCTAAACTTGAAATGAAATTATGCTTGCAACACATTTTTCTCCATCTTTTTAGCCATTTCTTGCGTGCATCTAATAATATTACGGTTGCACTGCCTTGCTTTGAAACTTGTACCATTTTTTTGAATGGATCAAAGATTTCCTTCTTTCAAATGTATTACTACTACGAAAGATGAGATGATGTGAAGTCAAAGGGAAAAAATTCCAGCAGCGAATGGGTATAAAAAAGTGAAGTCAAACTTCATGTTTCAACGTTCACCATCGCCACTCACAGTCAGACTCGACTCGTTATTGTGCAAGCGCTGCCGGATGGAAAAAATTAGTGAATGAAAGTGAGTTGTAGTGTGTTTCAACATACTTTCCCATTCACTCGTCTTTCCTCTTTGTACATAATCATAGATTTTACTATTTGCTACTGCGTACGTACAATACAAATACAACTGTTGGGCATGAATCGTCGTTGGAACGTGCCCTTGTTCAAGCCATGCACATTTTGGTAAGAATCCAATGAAAATTGTAAACAAAAAATAGGTATCACCATCGAGTCGGTAAAGTCATGGAGAAGCGTAGTGAATAAAATACTATCACTATCTGCAAGTTGTACTTCACATATTCCCGTTTAAATGTAGTGAGCGTGGATATAATGAGAAGCAAAAAATAAGTCATGAAAGTACTTCCTATTTCCATGTTTTCTTACACTCATCTAACATTCAGTTACCAGTTCATTCAGCTTTAGCCACAGTTGCGACTTGAAATAATAATAATAATAAAAGCGAACGCACACAAATACAAAGATTGACTGCTCTGGTTTTGGCACAGACCAACTTTTGCGGCCTCCACACAATGCGTTATGATAGTTTGCTTTCCTGCTCTTTCTCTGAGGAAAACGATGATAAAGAATAGATTGACGTTTGTAATGCCGTCGTACAGTAATATATTTATTTTCCTGTTTGTATCCTTTATGGTTCCGATCTCTTTTCTCTCTTTACTGTGCTTTTATATAAAAGACTACATTTTTACCTAAACTTGATTACCATCTGCATGGTGCATAATAGGTTAAGTGATCTTGGTGGATTGCCCAACAACATTTTATTGTGTACTGTGCTCCGGGCTGCACGTACCATTTTGTAAATAGACAAGGGAAAAGGCAATTCAACGAAACTACCAGCATTTGTGCTGAATAAAACTTTGAACGTTTTCAAAATTGTTAACGTTCAAATACGGGTTAACGGGTTCAATAACGCCTGCAGTTGTAACGAATGTAATATTAATGCGATTGTGGATGGAAAGACAAAATGTGAAAATACTTGTGAAAGAGAGAGAGAAAAAAATTGAAATTCTGGACATCATCAGAGAAACGGTATCATATTGTAATTTCGTTGATTTGACAATGACGTGTCAACTGTCACATATCCAATGGAAAATTTTAATTTCAATTCCACTAAGTTATTAGGTAGAAACTGCAAAATCAATGACAGAGCATCCTATCCTTACCTAGTAAGCAAAGGCGAAACCACCACCGGACAATGCTGATAACATTTTGTATTAAAAAATTTCATCCATACGTTTCTTTTCATTCTTTTGTGTGAAAGTGAATCAACCCCGTTGCATTGCATTCACTTTTGCTCTTGCTCAACAAGGAATTGTAATGACATAATGGCATTCGCCAAGCACCAAGTGGAATGCAAATCGATGTTGCGATGTTGTGTAGCTAGTGAAAAGTGCATTGCATTATTTCTTCCAGCATCAGAGAAAAACTTTTTGACTACGAACAGAAGGAGCGGATGTCCTACAGAACATGCTTCTCACTCTCACCAAACTCAAAACGAAATACAATAATGCATTCGTGGAAACGCACGTAACCTCTGAATCTCTCGGTGTGTGGTTTCATTTCAAACAGAATCAACTTTGACATGCTGCCTATGCCTGCCGCTGCTTCTTACCCCTCCGGAATGAAATGTGCATTAACCACTCAGCATGAATACAAAAAAGTTCTTGCTGTTTTTTCTTCCTCCTGTATAAGATTTTAACATCCTGCTTTCAGTGACGTTCATTGTGCTACATGATTGGAACTTCGCAACTTTTGTACTAGAGTCATACATAATATTACGAACTCCACTCACAAGTGCACCAAAACATATAAAGAGAGATTGTGGCGAAGAAATCTTTTTTTATTTTTAACCCAACATACAGAGAAGTCATGGTTGACAGAGTAAAAAATATGCGATGTGTATCGCGGAGAACGAAAGGCATTTGTGATGGATTTCATCATTCCACATGAAAATGTGATTTAAAATATTCCACCGAAAGAAATGTCCATGGTATTCAAATGAGCTTAAACAAAACACAGGCTATAGCGATCATGCTCACTTTGGTCTTTCATTTTCCAATGATCAACGAAATGACTAAAAAGGTCAAATTTTAATGCCAGCCGACTTCACTCCAATATTTATTCCATTTTACCACACGCACACACGTAATTTAAAAATTTTCTCCAAATAACTGTCGACACTTTGATGCATTCCTGTCGATGTGAAAAGTCCCGTCTAAAAATATTACAATTTTGATTGGATTTAAATTAACATTAAGTCTGCTTCTAAAACAGTTTGCATATAACAAGAAAAATTGTTTCTCTTTGAACTGAATACATCTTTATCTTATTGGAAAATTGGCAGGTTGTTGAAAGATTGATTTCAAAACTAGCTTTCATCTCACCGTACCAGCAGAGAAAACTGCTTTCTTTTAAATCAGAACTAGGAAATTTGCATAGAAATATCAGCGTATTTATTTTCTGTTTATGACAGGTCTTCCCACAGTTTAATTTGACAATGCATTTTATTTGCATTCTATTTCTTTTTGATTATGTTATGGGTATATTGCGTGACTGGTTTCAGTGAAGGAAAACAGTATTTGCCGTGAAGACATGGAATTTGGACTTGACTTTCTTTTCTTCTTTCAAAGCATTTTTCTCATAAAATACGCATCGACTTACAGAGAAAAGACCCTCCTTATGCTTCGACACGAGAAAATAGAAAGTTTAAATAGAAAATGAATTTTTACAGAATCTATCCTCTGCCGACTACAATTCACGCTGCTGCTGTTGATGAATTGACTGCATGCAAAATCGATTTTGTTTCGAAAGAAGTTGCTGCTGAAATCCAATAATGGAGATGCATACGGAATATAATGTTTGTCGCAACACTTTTCGTTCTACTCTTTCTTTACTACAGCTTCTGGAACGCAAGTAGTGAGTGATACTGATATTCATGATCGTGATGGTGGTGGCAGTGTTGTTCTTGATGAAAATGACGAGGATATAGTTGCTTACTTCCCCTTGGAAGATGCCTGTTTCCAATCCCTCTGGACACGTGCTTACTTTATTTATACAAGGGAAGTTAGAGAGTAGAACTTTCCTGACGGGGAAGAAGGGTGGTGGTTGGTGGTGGCCGTAGAGAACAAAATCGTATAAAATGATAGTGGTGGTGGTGGTGCGACGATGAAGCAAGCCTCGAGATTAGGTATATTTATACAGATGCACTACAATTCTCCAATGCACATGAGTAATATGTGTGTATTAATAGTTGGAAGAAGAAAGAGGAATAGTAGCAACAAACAGCAGCAGCGGCACTATAATGCCGTCGTCATCTTCACCGTCACTCGAGAGTGTAATATTGAACGTGGAGCAAAAGGGAAGCGGCTTCGGTGTAAAGGCACAGTGTGTTTACAAGGCATATACAAGGGAAAGACGAAGAACAATTTTTTATCGTATGGAAAGGAATCATTTTCTCTCTACATTTTACTTGTGGTACTACGTACATCCATTATATACGCACAAGTCGCTCTGAATAATATTATATATCCAGAGTTCTTATATTTAACCATGTTATTGCCATGTTTGTTGGTGGAGGAAGGAAGGAAATCTCTGTGTGCCTTTTTTATATTGCTTTAGTTTGTCACGGCTGGAATTACCTTTGTCGCACAAAATGATGAGTAGAAACATTATAAGTGAGCATCTTTCTCCTGCTCCGGCAACTGGATGAGAATCGAGCAGAAGTGACTTGACATGTGACAACCTGAATTCAGCAGATTTCATTCTGTAAAACGAAGAATTGATTACGATCCATCCACTCTATAATATTGCGTTAGAAGGCGGTATCTTTATACATTTTATGCTGTTTATGGTCGAAGCGACTTCGACTAGGTAAGTCGACATAATAGGTAATTTCGCCGGGAGTTAATGCACTTTTATTATTATAATGCATATAATCTAATCGAATGCAAGATTAAAAACTTGATTTATTACAAAGTGACATGTGACACAAATACCATCTGACTGAATTAATTTCTGGAGGGAAATGAGTATTTTTATTAGGATTTGGATTTACCTAGTAGTTTCACTAGCAGAGATATTAGTTTTATTGAGGAGGGACAATTTTATAAATGAAATTTTTCACCAGAAACTAGGCACATGCAAGATGTTATAAAGTTCGCAGATAAGTGTATGCTTAGGTATACCTTTTTTGGTTTAAAAATCTGAAATTTTGCTTTGATGTTGACTGAATAACAAAATCTGTCGCTGGAATTGGAATGATGGGTGGATTGAATCGAAATTTCAAGTAATATTACTTTTTCTAATATGCATGATTGTATCGTTGGATGGAGGAGGAATGCTGCGTGAGGAATCGAGTGATATACACCTTGCTTCGTATAAGGCATTTTAGAGCGACGACTGTTGATTATGTGAAAGGTACACATCTTGTATACATAAATGTATATTAGGAGTGCCCATAAATTTCCGTACGGTTCTACGAGCACTTTGCAAATATTCCATAGAAAATTTTTCGAGCCAGTAGTAACATAACGTAAACCAAGCAAACCACGCGTGCTTCTTCTGATAAAGTGAATTCAAATATGATTCAGAACTCCGACAATTGGATTCTCAATTGAATTGGAAAGAAGGGTAAATCTCCATTTCCCCATGCATGAACCTTCCATTTTTCGATTTTTCAAGCTAAAGTAACCTGGCATGTCGAAGTGAATGGGATGGAAGTATTATTGAGTAAGCCAAGCGTAAGAACGTGAGCACAGTCAATGGCACATAACTCCTATCCTATAGAAAGAAAAAATCACTTCTTTTCTTATAATAATAATACGTACATCACATCACAACTTCGGCAGTCGGTACATTGCATTCTTCGAGGAAAGAAAGAATGAAAGAAAGACCATGAGTGAATTTTTCAAACAAGTCGTTTCCTCTAAAAAGGGGAAAGAAGAGGCAGAAGAAAAAAGAGCATTCGCTCTTCTTTGACGACACTAATGTTCACCTTTTCTTCCTGTAATCCACAAAAATACCATTCTTCTCTTTTCAGATGATGCCCGAAAACGAACTGAAATTTGAAAATCGAAATACCAGGAAAATTTCATTCGCGCAAATTACATTTCAACCTTTTATTATTGCCATCATTATTGCCGAACTCGTTTCCTCCAATCGTTTAATGATTGTGAACAGGAAAATTATTTCACTTTTGCGAACACTATTTAGAATAATTGTCGAAATGTTAATAACACATTTCTAAGCGTTTTATGCGTTCAACAATTTTTGTCCGTTTTGTCCTCGACGCCTTTCAAATTGGCCAATTTTCTTGAGATTCAACAACCATTCCAAAATTCTAGTATCCTTTTCTTATTTGCATATTTTACCCAGAAAGCAGCTCACTTTACAACGATACTATATGTACATAACCAAGTGTGTCACATGTTGCTGTTCCAACACGTAAAATATTCCATTGATAAATTAAATAAACACATGAGCTACTATACTTTTGTATTCGATCGTATTTATGCTAAACAGTTTTGCCCGAGGGAGTTTCATGAACTTGTGCATACCCTCACGTTATTGTATAGACAATGAAGTTGGTGAGATTTGAAATCAGTGTGTGTAAAATCGGAGCTCAGTTTATCATAGGAGCCGTTATGTTTGTCTCACAAAGAATGACTGCCTCCTGCATTATCATAAGATGAACGCGATCATTTAGCCGAACCTTTCGTAAGTGGAAATATTGGATAATGGAATCAAACATTACATTCACTTTACTTTAAACTCCGCATACATTTTCATTCCACCACCACGGTGTCAGTGAAGCAGGAAAATTTTCTCCTTCAACGGAGATGGCATGCCAGCTAGACAATAAATGGTTCCATAATAATCTCCCACTTTTCTTTCCACTTTTTATGTAAATTGAGTAAATACACTACTTATGACAAGCGGAATACTTACATTGCATACATTCATGAGAGCACGATACACGAAAATGCACACTTCCTGGTCATAGTGTGAATTGAAGATGGCTGTTTCACCTTTAAGGATGGATATCGCGTCAAACTTGTAATAATAAAATGGTAGCGGTGTGCCAACAACAATATATCAATTCCCTGTGATACGTAACGAAACGAACAAGGAAAGAGGCAGCTGAAAAGATGGAGAAGAGACAGAGAATGGAGGAGGAGGATGAGGAAAGCAAAAAGTGTTTAAAAATTCAATTTGACACGAATCCAATATAATCTCCGGGAGTAATCTTATAAAACCTCGTTTAAGTTAGGACGACATCATGGTGCGTTATTGACAGCATAGTTGTAAACGTAGTAAGCGTCTCAGCCTGACTAAAAAATACTTGATCCTCTTCGCTTATAGTTAGATAGATCTTTCATGATTTGGAAGAGCCGTGTTCCCTCATGTACTAGCTTGCTTCACATTTCGCCGCGTGATTGTATGCTGACGAGGAAGGTGTATGAAATTCTCTCGGGGAAAAGTAACACTTACCTGCGAAATACACAGTACACAAGACGAAACCAGAGAATGTTTAATATTGTTATTCTGTATTACATAGTTCACAGTTCTGCGCCTTTTTATGCTGCTAACTCTGTGGTGGTACGGAATAACATAACGCGCTATTGTTCTTTCTTATTTTCACTTTACGTGTCGACCAAAAGATAAATAAAGTCAATTCGTCATTGTTGTAGAAAATGAAAAGCGTAAATGCACTTACGTGCTCACACCAAGTTTTCAACTTCTGTATTATGATGAGCCTTCGTTCGAAAGAATTACAGACGAATTCGAAGGAATAAAAATGTAACGTAACCTGTATCTGAAAATAGTAAATGTTCCCTTTTCATATACTTTACCTACAGAGCGTTTAGTGAACGTTGGGGCAAATGTAAACCTTGTGAGCGCGAGGAGAGCAAGTAAAATGCACACTGAGTAATTCCAAAAAGTAATGTAGCATAATAATGGAAGACAATTTTCCATCGCCCATTCATATTGCATCGAGAGAGAAAAAATGGAATGTGATTTAAAGTTGAATAGAAAGGAAACAAGATTCTATTTGCTTTAAGTTGAGATACATTTATGCAGAAAATGTGGATTTTCAAAACGAAACGAACTACATAAGCAGATAGGTATTGAGCCCCTGAATACTGCTCTCTCGATACGATGTTCAATAAGAAAATAAATCTGGGAATTGCATTGAATGTGTAAATGTGCACAAAAATGGTAGAAGAAATGGTATACATAGTGAGTGGTGCAGAACTGTTTTTCTGATAAGCTCGAATCACAAAGACGAATTCAATACCATTTACAGTTTTTTATAACTTGCGAATTTAGTACACACTGCTGCAAGGTCTGTTTCTTTCTGGGGATATTTATTGGATTATTATGCCATCAAGTACAAAGAAGAAAACAGCTCTGCTCAACCCATGTACTGTTAAAGACGAAGCCGATGCCTCTGATGAACCAGAAAAAGGCATCGTTTATTCACATTCATTCATGCTATCGACGTATTTCAAACACTTATCAATCACACATTACTACGTCTCACATTTTATCTCTGAAAGTCAAAATTGCAATGTGACATTTATTTATTTACGAATGACTTTAATAAATCCTACAAGGTGTATGCAATGCAATGTAATAATAATGCCTTAATCCAAATTCAAAGTTAAATAATGTCTTGGTCTGATGATTACAAACCGTGATTGCAATGTGCAATAAAATTTATTAATATTACCACTTACGATTTTTACAGAAAGTAGGAACTACGCGTTGCTCCGATTATATAGCATTATAATGCTTGTATAAGCTAATAGTTGTTTGCTATGTTTCACTATGTTTTTGTAGCAGTAAAAAGCATGTATAACATGCTAATGGTCTCTATTTATTTTTCTAAAGTTCCTATCGACCGTTTCCTTATACAATATATCCCTATCACGCATATATCTCACTTCCGACTCTCATATATTTTAATTGTGAATAATGTTAATAATGTGTAGAACAAGCCCATTCAGATAATACCGTTTTCTCCTCACTCACTCCCTGAGCGATTACGAGTTTCTGAGCTCCACATGGAGCCATGAAGTCTCAAAATATAATCTCATTGCTTGCTCTTTTTAATACCAACAATGGAATAGCATGAACATTAAATTTATCCATAAAACTCCACGTTTCTCATAAGAAGACATTAATATTCAAGATGAACAGCAGATATGGAATAAAATAACGGACATTTTTACAGTAATAATATTGAATAATAATAAATGGTGGCATAAAATTATCATATTAAAACGCTGTAGAAAACGACTCCGTAGAAAATCTACCCATTTTCAATATTATATAACAACTACTTTTTAGTAACTTATATTAGAATAAAGTTTCTGATTCGAAAATTGTTACATTAATTAAATTCTTAATGTTGCATGCTGATGGAAAGTCGTTCGATTATGCTTTCAAGGAAACTCTGAGAAGAAACAACAGGAAAACCTGGGAGAAAAAGTAGGGAAGTAAAGATGAAGGACTTCTTGTTAAATCCCCCATCACTACATCTCTGGTCCCATGAGGATTTCCATGTTACTGCGAGAGAGCCGAGAGCCACAAGGAAGAACAAAAGTACATACATGCGCTAAGCAAGTGAATTAATTTTAATTAGATTATTTTGAAAATTCAATTTTACTTTCTTCATCATTGCAAGTTCGTTCGCGCAGCCTCACTTTGAACTCTCATTCTCGACGTCTTCCTGTCACTTCCAACTTACTTAATGATTTCTTCCTGGATTTTCTTTCAACCCAAAATCATGTGGTGTGGGGAGGGGACAGAGTCCTATCGTAACTTTGCAGACATTTGATAACTTTTTTTCTGGGTCGATGCAAGGAAGAAAGCAGCATTTTATTTTATGAAGTGACGTGCCTTACCACATAAGAGCTGTCTCGGTCTCCACTACCACCACCACAGTGATATAATATAAAGCTGATTAATCAATTATTGATCGTGTATTTCATTGAGACAGAAAAATGTAGACTATACAGTTACACAGTACTGTCACTAACGATAAGTTTCCTCTCATTTGATCTTCAATTAATTTCATCACTCCTGCTATCGTTATTTTTAGTGCATCACGTAACAAAATTTTACCGTTTTTACTTCGTAAACAAACATTTAGTCTATAACGGTCAGACTTTTCAGACGATGCATACTTTCGTAATTAGTTAAAAAGACGATAAACATTGATCAGAATGACCCCAAGGAAGCCAACCAAGGATCAATGAGAGATAAGGAAGCAAGATCGGTTGAAAGGATCATTAATTTTCAATATCTTTCATCAGTTGAAAATTCTCCATAGGATTGCATGAAGATAGGCAATTGAAAATATTTGATTTTCCTTCGCGTACTCATGTGTCAACTTTGTACTCATATGTTGATATCCATGAACCTTTAATGCCAATTTACTATGAAATCAAGGTTTAGTATCTTAAAACAGTCCGTTTATTTTGGTAACCTTTCTCAAACACAAGATCAAATGCACACGTCACTTCATGACTAATCTTAAAATTAATATTTTATATTTAAAAACAATTCTCTGAGCTGAGTACATGAGTCATGACTCTAAAGAATTTTTATTATTGGAATTGATATTTTCCTGCTCAAATTTATTTTGCATATAAAATTTTGCCCCTCATTCCCGGTGAAAGACAATGTGTAGTGAAGACAGCGACTACAAGGATGATAATATTTTGCCGCATATTTTTCTGGCGAATAGGAAAAGTTGCATATGAAACCCGTGTCTCGAATTGGGTACGGAACTCTCATTCTGAGAAGAAACATGAAACTGTCGTCAAACTACCTTCTACTCTAGTTCACAACATTTCCCTTGGGTGTAACGAAGAATTATATTGAATTTCACCACTTCTTCACATTCAGCTGTATTCCTCAACTCATTTTAATTTTCCTTTTTTCCTTATATGCACTTCTCATCACATGCACATATCGTGTAACTTTTTTTAAGAAAATGAAAATCCAAACATGAATACTTTTTTCGTTTGACAACATGCAATAAGGAGTGCAGGCTGAGAAATGCAAAAAATATATTCGTTATGTTATATGAAAAGTGTGAAAAGGAGAGTGTTGAGGGAAGAGACAATTCCACTTGTTTGTAAAGCTGAAGCTAAGGCTACCAACTAAACTACCAAGTTCCAATTTCCATCGCGTAAAAAATTCTATAAACCAGAATAGCTCATAAAATAGGGTGAGACTACAATCCACTTCACGAAATGAGCTCTTTCTCGTGTTTAAAAAACAGAACAGAGTATCGGTCACAAACTGAACTCTGTGTCACCAAGATATTACATTTGGGAAAGAAAATGAACTCAGCTTTTTTAAGGTAGGTAAGAGAAAGAAAAATAGAAAGTATTACTTATTACTTTTTGCTTCGGAGCGCAAAAGCCTGTTGTAGAATGTTTGCCACTTTGCCACCTATACAATCAACTCATCACACATGAAACAACAACTTGCAAGATGGTCGTAGGGCCACAGATGACAGTTTTTCTTTTCGCTACTCTCGAATTTTAAATGTGTGGGCCCAATAGACGAAGAAAAGTGGGTAACGTAGGCTTAGTTTATCTTGGTATGTGCATCATTTCCAAAATTCTGTGTTACATGCACAATTTAAGCTCGCCTTCTCTGCTGTAGTCTCGGGTGGCATTTTCAAGGAAAAAAGTTTCTAAAAACAATTTGAAAACTTTCATCAACATAATAAATAAGACTCAATCTAAATACTATCTGTTTTTCCTTTCTGGCAAGTAAAAACAAACAGTCCGCAAGGGAGAGGCTATAATGTTGAAAGGGAGAGAGAAGAGAAACACAGAGCGTAACCAAACAATTTCGGAGAGCATTGCACTGGAAGCCATGTGGGCAGTGGAATGGAATGATGAAAATTCCTGTGTTCTCTACATCTAAAATAGCAGTTCTTCAATGCTCTTCTGGAAATAGTTAAAAATTCCATTAAAATATACATATGCAGAGAACATTTATTAAGTCTAAGTGGGAGAAGAGAAGCTTTTCCTTCTCGACGAACCAAGTCTAATAAATGTGCAAAAATATTAATGGGAGAGCTTTATGGGGAAAATTGAATTTAGGAATTTGATTAGAGACGTGGAGCTTAATGTGCAAATCGGCGATTATCGTAAACCACACTTTTACTTCCAATCCAATAGAGAATCTCACCGACAGCTTTAAGCAAGCACAAAACATTCATTCTATTCTCTGTACAAAAACTGTGCTTTCTGAGTTGGATGGAGGTTGGGGTACCTATCGATATGCAGTATGACAGATTGTTCCTCCACTCCACCACTGCTTGAGCATTAGTTAATTTCTTTTCCTTTTGCGAAGAATCAATTTTGAATTCTACCAATTTTCATTTCCTTGCTGTTTTTGGGAGAAAAAGTTGGTTTCGTTCGTCCCGAAAATCTGCAAAACTCAACTATCTTTTATTTCTCCTCCAATTTCAAACTATACTCCTCCTGCGACTTAGTTTCAGGACTTTTCCCCAAACTGGAATGACTACTCACGATTAAATCCGTCATTTAATATGAAATTAATCTTTCAGCACTAATTCCACTGGGAAATGAAAACTGGCGGTGGTGGTGCTGGCTGCGGTATCGAGATGCTCTTGCTCTTGCTCACCCAGTGGAGGCTGCCGCGACGCACTCTTCTCTCTTCTGTATAGTAGGAGTAGATATGTGATGTGAGAGGAGCCAAAGCCGGGGAAAATATCATTCTGTGAACTTCACAGAGGATTTGAGAATGTTCAATATGTGGAACATGTGTAGGGCAAAACGGATTAGTTTGCAAGGCTCCTAATAAATCTGCTCGAATTGCGCATACTAAATCCATCACAAATATTTTTCTTATCAATTTATTCGGAAAAGTAACTTTCTTCTTTCGAGCCATCACTTATAACAAGAGAAAGTGGCAACCTTAATAATAGTAATGCTACTAATAATAATAAAAGTACAGTGAACGAAAGACCACGACGCAATCGTTCTTCTCTCCCCTTTCTTTCTTCTTGCCTCTCCTCTTCTTTTCTCAAAGCGAAAAACAATTCCGATTCTCAAGCTTGACCAGTTCACATAAATACAAAAAGGAATTCCATTATTGACAAATGCAGGGAAGACTGTCGAGAAAAAATATTTGTGCAAGCTCTCCGAGGAATATGTGAATGTTTATGCGAAGGCAGGTAGATGCAGAGGATGCAATCTATTTGCTTCATGTATCTGAAAATGTAATTTTTTCCTCGCCATTTCAAACGAGTGGAGAAATGTAAAAAAGATACATGTAATATACCTATACGAATGTACAACAGCTCAATTCAAACAGGCAATTTAAGCTTTTTCCGTTTCCCGTGATTTAACATTTTAGCATGGCTTTCCCATTTCCCGTTGCCAGTTATTTAGAAACGTGTGTACGATTCTTTTCCCGTTTTTGTCGTCGTCCGTTTTCACTGTAAGAAGTGAAGTGAACGAGTGTTATATTATATGAATGGCTGAGTTGAGTTCACCTCCAAGGAATATATGAGCACAGCCACAACAAATGCATTAGCATCCACCTATGCACAATAGAGATTCAGCTCTATTGACCAGTTTTGAGCAACGTAACAAATATCAGGGTAAGTAAAAGCCAGAGGAGGGTCGGACCAGGAGGATGGAACACACACAGAATTTAATGGTCCTTATACACTGCTCTTTCTCTTGTTGATGTATGTACCTTCCGAAGCCTATGCCAGACACATACCAAAATTTATACGTACTATTAGAAAGCGTGCTTGATTTAGGTGGACTTGTGAAATTGGAAAGTTGGAGCCGTTAAACCTGGAAGCTTCTAGATGTAGAAGACTCACTCACGCGGATGTATAAATTCGCTGGAAACATTATAACAAGAAGAAGAAGATGATGACGATGATGATGACGGCAGTGATGGCAGTGGTGCGGTGGTATGTACATAAAAGCTTTTGTAATGGCTTGCAGCAGCCATAATAGTAATAAGGAGAAATGTATATAGATTTTTAGTTATATTATTATTACCCACCCGCTGCTCGTCAACATTCCTTCTTTGCCCCTGGATTTCCCCCGTCGAAAGGATTTTCTTGTGTGCAAAAATCGATCTCTTCCACCACCGCCACCACCACCACGGCTCGTACCACACAGCCAGGAAAAGTAAAAAAGAAGACGAGATAGACAGAATAGTGAATGGAACTGGTGATGGAGGAAGGGTGAGTGAGTACATACCTCGGTGTTCTCTCATTTATTCGAAAAGAGCGACGAGAAGTAAAAGATTGAAGAGAAAATCAACCATCTTTTATAGTACATCCATTGTTATACAGATGCGTGCGTGTGCGGCACTATGTGATACACATACCGTATTCCAGGCAGATATTTTATCAGGCGAAAACCAGTTTCAGCTTTCACTTTGTATTGCTTCAACTGTGTGTAAGGTTAAGCACGTATAGCTGTAATAAAAGTTGTGTTGTTGTTGTATACAAATGCAAAATGAAGTCTTTTCATTGTCTAATTTTCCCAGAAATGCCTCGTTTCCATTACAATACGATAAATTTCCATTCAATATTGACTGACGGCAATGCATGCGCTTTGTAATGAGTAACATAGCATCAGACAAGTCTTTGTGCATTCATCACACTACACAGAGTCGTACACCGTATTACGTCTATCGCAATAATAATAGTAATAACTATAATTCGGTTTCAATTCACTTTCTCTCTATCCCTTTCTCAAAAACCAAGAGGAAAGCCCATCCAAACAAAATAGGAGTCAAGCACAATTCAAGTTCAATGAGTGGGAACACTAGGTCAGTTGCGAAGAGACTGATATTTCTATGATTTCAATTCAATTCAATTCCAGTCATTGTTCTGTTCTCCTTTGCCTGGCAGCTGTTTAGAAAGAAGAGCTCAACTATTTCCCACCAGAACATTTAAAATTGAATTTAATATTATAGTAAATATTAATGGAGTATGATAAAGTGAAATAATAACCAACTTATAATTACACATAATAGCCCATGTATAATTATACATAACAAGAAAAAAATTTTCTCTTACATTCAATTCGCTGAAATTTTCTCCATTAAAATGAGATAAAGTAAAAATATACACGTCTCTTTGTGGTCATGAACTCTTCGAAGTCATATCAACTCAAACTTTCGCTAGGTAGTTTCTAGCATGCCACAAATCCGATAGACGAAGCGGTGTTACTTTAGTTTTTGCTTTGCTAATATGAGTTCATTACCATAGTTGATAAAGCGTACCTTTTTTGCATTTTGTGGCTTGGAGGTGTTTTGTGCCAATCTAGAGTCAAAAGCTGCAATTATTTTTTTCTTCCTTCCGACATATGGACATGATGTGCAAGTAAACCAAATCATTGCATTGCAAGTTGTGTGTAACGGAACACGGAACAATTCAAAAGTACGCGTCGCTTGTTGACCTTCACTCACTTGCTCAGCTAACCAACAACAAAGGAATAAACAGCTTTAACAGACGATTATTGCACTATTTATTTAGTAGGTTGTGTGATGTATACCAACTTGCAACTGACTGTTCAACTTTTTCTATTCTTATACCTTCAGACGAGTTTATTACATGAACGAACATTACACACACAGTTCCGTTCTGCACGCAATGTTGTGTGTTTGAAACGCTTAGTTTCATCTACTTTCTTTGTATGATTCACTTTATTACAAAAATACATTTTGTATGCGTGCTTTGTCTGTTTCGTTGAACTACCACCACGAACGCCATGAAACAACATCTTCAATACATTTTAAGCTTTTAGTCAAACTTGTTAGCAACCCAGAGTTTTAGATTGGTTGGTTTGTGTCGACAGAGGAAGCAAAAATCGAATACGTTAATTTACTGAAACAATATAAATGGGACGAATGTAATTAAAAAGGTAAATAATCAATGTGACTTGTTTAGTAAAAGTTCATATTGAGCAAATACGAATATAGGCAAATAAGGCTATACAAATGCATGCATGTATGGAGGTTAGAAAATGGCAGACTAATTTTAATGGGAAACAATAATAAAATGTTGGGCAACATCTGACCTCTCTCTGCCCTACCTATCTGGTTGCGCGTTGATTTTTTGTAAACACCAAAATGTAGAATTGTAAATAAAATCTAAATAGAACAGAACACAAGCCCAGTGAGTGAATAGCACTGAGAGTAAATAGATTCTGCTTAACGAACTATACTGATGATGATGAATCGATTGTTGGGACATGGACGTACCTGGTATAGTTTGTGTGCCTACAAATTTATCAGCGTCACCTCACCAGTGAAACAACTGAAGCAAACAGCCTTAGCTCGACAAACCAACATCAACATGTAGGTTATGCGCTTGAATACTAATTCCATTCCATTAACAAATTGTAAGGTTCGTACGGTGCTTCAAAATGGAAATGAATTTGTCCTCTCATTATCCACACTGTTAAACAAAGGCTGTAATTTAAAAAGCAGCATAATAGTAATATGTATATCTATAATAAAATAATATATTTAGTCGAGAAAATAAAATTTTCCTATGAATATTTCATAAATTCTTTTGATGTTGCTGCTGGTGGCGCTTATGCTGATTATAACTTCGTACATTCTGTAGATACACAAGTGCCAACTTTTGGTGAACAAGGCAAAAACTGACTGGGAATACTGACAAAAGAATGGTATGACCGGCGACGGCAATGATGACGTTTGTAGGTATTTGAGGACGAAAAGGGAGTCAAGTCTGACGACGACGATGATGTTGACGTTGAATTTGATAATAAAGGACTTTCTAATGGACTCTGATGAGAGTCAATTGAATTTTGGCCAGAGAGTAAAAGACTTTTCTTTTTCCATTATACACTATTTTGACCGTCATGCTCCCTTTTGTCTTTTCCCTTTCCGGTTCATAAAAGAGCCATCGCAATTAATTCAATCATCAACACAACTCCTTTCTCCCAAAAAGGGCTAAAAGACGAGCAAGAGGTCGGTTGATGTGAGCTGTGATACTGGCGATGCGACAGAAAGACATTATAAAAGCAGCATTCTCTTCTTTTCTTCTTCGTCCTATACTTCTCTATCTCTTCGTGTCATTATGTGATGAAAAAAGCATCTCTTCTTACACACTGCATTAATGATGTCGCTCCTTGCCTTCCATCCAACTCAACTCTGGGAAAAGGTTTTACAACAAGATTGATTTAAACATGAGCACTTAAATGAATGTAGCACTAATATTCCAGGGGTGAAAGAAGTACAATAAACAATTCACCATCAGCAAAAGCAATTCTTTCTTTCGCCATATTAAAGTTACATTTTACCTCTTCACTTCACTCCTAATGAGATGTCGATGTCCCTTGAAGTACGGTCTAAAATTTGCTCTTCAGAAGCCAAAAGGCTCTAAAGAAGTCCATTAATTCGAAGTCAAATAAAATGTACCAAAGCGTTTTGTCAGACTTATAACGGCTAGTGCGAAAGACAAGCTCCATCCATCTCGCCATCTCTTCTTCGCTGATGCTGTGGTTGTGAAAAGTTGATGGTAAAAGGAACACTTAGAATCTTCATTAACATCAATTGTCAACTTTTTGAATGGTAACTGACAAATAAAGGGAAATCCTTTCTTACTGCGTATACAACGACACCCACCTTTTTGCAGCTCAAGGTGCCCATATTTTATACGTATTCAATATTTTGAAGAGATAAAGCTCGAAAGTCTTATTATTTGAGTTTAATCATTTCTGATAACGCTATAAGAGGTTAAATGTTTAAAATTGTTGGTCACTTTGCCGGAATTTCCCGACGCTCAAAATTGGTTCTTCCTATGGAATTTTTGATGGCATTTGCTGATTAAAGCGTTCCAGATTTTCCAACCTGCCAATGCATTTCGTGGTGAAATTAAATTAAAAGCTGCTGGACCGTTTTCGTAATGCTTAAATGAAGAAAAGCCAGACGAGGCTTTTTTGAAACGCACTTTGAAAATATATAAAATTTCCATATTACTTAGCATGAGTTGAGTGAGTGAAGTGAAGCAATTTCCCGAGTGTTTCCTCATCAAGGAAAGAAGAATGATTAGAGTTCCCAAAACGAACCTCAACTATCTCAAGGGTTAACGAAGAAAATTTCTAATGAAAATAATTACTATTCAGTTTCAACAAGACATTGTCCTCATTTTCCAATACAAAATTCGTCCCCACACACATCCTCATGGCACTTTTTCCTATTTACATGAGTCTATGTGTGTGCATGTCCGTCGTCCGTGCGTTCATAAAACTGTGTGTACAACACGTTTCGAAGGCGTCTTGCGCACACCAATGAGATTTTCATTTTGGACGGGAAGTAAAGCGCGTTCAATTCAGTAAAGAATATTTCACTCGCTGTACGCTTACCAGAGCATATCAGAAAAAAGAAGAGCAAAATGGCGTGTTGCTCTCTTGCTTCTTCCTAAAAAGCTGCAATCGTCGCGGCAGCAGCACCAGCATCGATGTAGCTCCTCTTCTCTGCGAGTATCCAGCTTGCATTAATTACTGACGCAAGTTAAAATTCTGTGCGAGAACCGTTGCTTTTATTACTGCTCCTTGACGTGAGTCCATTTCCTACGGTATATTATGAATGTGGCGTGATCGAGAGTTCTTATACAACTTATCTCAGGCTTATTGCTGCTCTGAACTTAACCATTATTATAGAATCCACCGTGTACTACAACGGGGTAATAGTCAGTGGTAGGCATTCGGTGATGTAGCTTCAAGAATTTCTCTTTAAATGGTTTAACTTGGACATGCCATATTGAAAATAGCTTAATAATCTATATGCTGAGTGCATATTTTGCCACTGGTGGCAAGTGGCAATTTTATTCAACATAAATAATTTATAATTTGAAATTCCTACGAGTTTTACTTGCTTGCCATGTCTTAAATATAAAAAACATATATATTTGCTTGCACACTCCCGTCTTAGGTATCATGACATTTGTAGAATGCTTTGGAACGTACGAAAAATTCATTTAGTTTTCCTCCTCTGAAGTAGAGAAATATTTTTCTATATCTTCATTTTACATCCAACTTTCTTAAGTAGAAACGAGGACAACTTCTTCTGGGAATAATTTTAATAAGCAAAAGTAAACCCATATAAATACAATTCTAGTTGCTTGTTTGGAGAAGACGAAATTCATTTCAAATCCCCGAAAAATTAATATCCCTTGTGAATACATTTTGTGTATTGCATTGCTGGAATAGAAAGGAAATTAGGTTGCTATTTACATTTAAACTTGTTTCCTAAATGAGAAATGTTCAATGTGATGTGAACGTTGTAAAGCTATTTTCTTTTCTTCCTTCTCTCTTTCTCTCTCTTCTCTCTTTCGTACATGGATATTGCATGCATTGAAACAATATCTTGTTTTATTAAAAATTAGACACAAAGTCATTGGTACGGGTTATTCAAAGAAATTTCAAGGTGTCGTCCACCATTGAATGACTAAACAGATAGATTGGTAATGTGGAAAATGCGCAAAACCAACCGTTCATCTTTTTACATAATTTATACTTTTCAAAATCAAGAGATGTAAAAAGTCATTTAATTGCAGCAGCCGTAAAAAGCAATTCATTCTCTGCTGGAAAGTGGCAAGTGGACACATATAAATTACTGATTAGTAATTAGCTGTCATTTGCATAGATTTTGATGCGTATTAAAGCATCAGCCAGAGAGGAGAGAAACATCCTCTTGTTTTTTCGTCTGAATTCCGCAGGGGGCAATGCACGAAATATATGGCCCATGTCAATGCTATATTGCATTCATAAGTTTCTCCTGTCAACTCAACGTAGCAACTCCAACATAAATACATTCTCAAGCGCGACCGGGATTATTCTATAATGGGTATTCCTCACTTCTACTTTATACCTCACAAGTTGTATCTCATATGATGAAGCTACCATTACGGCAAGGTATATAACTAACGTTCTCTCACTACTCTGACACACAGTCCATGGAGGCACTCTTAGAAACAGCCAGCGACTCTATATATTATCCGTACACGAAATGAACGGAGATTGTTCGAACGATTTAAATTGGCACTCCTTGTCAACATAATTAATGACTTCCTCCGGTTGGCTTTCCCCTCAAATGCACCATCACATTATATAAATAATAATAATACATAATAATAATAAAACCCGTATACATCTATACCTATGTAATAATATGCGAAACAACATGTGCATCGCGTAATACATCACTTCAAGTGGATTTTCCCTCCTTTTAATAATAATAATAATAAGAGACGATTCTGCCCTTCTCTGCCATTCTTCCTTTCACACTCTCTCTCAAAATACTACTGCCTCAGAAAAATAAAATTGATACGTTCCATCAAAAACTTCGTTCAACTAAAAACTACACGCTGCGGTAATACACAAGCCATTAAGCAAAAACTATATTTCTGATCTGTTGTTAGTGTTGTTACTTTGAATTCAACCTGAGACACAGTAAGTTTTAGCACGAGAACGCTGCTGTAGATGACATGTCGTTCGTATGGAACAATTTTCATTCTAACTCTACTACCCAAGATAGAGCTAGAGTTGTCGTCACAACTCAACAATATTTTATGAAACAGACGTACACAAATGATGATCAAACGCAAAAGTGTTTTTCCTGCAACCACCCACCCACTATCATACTGGAGAAAAATTGCAAAAACTAATGTTTCAGTGACAATAACTATCAGACCCAACGCAAAATTTTCTTGCCCTTTCATATCATCTACTGTATTGCATTGGAAGAGTATTTTTAGAATTGACTTTTAGAATATTTTTGGAGTCTCTAAAATAAAAATATCTACAGAAACTAAAACTGGGAGTCTTTAACCATCTAATGCCAATGTCTGTCATAATTTTTGTTGGAGGAGGGAACTTCTTTGATTAGCATACCCATGACTGATGTGTGCATGTGAAATGAAACTGGCTTCGGGGCTTGGACACGTGTAAATCATAAGAGAAAAGCCACCATTGTGTACAAAGTAACTGACAGTGGACGATAGGTTAGTGCACTAAAAGTGTGAAGAATACTTGACTTCTTAGCCACGAGTAACTAAGATGATAATATGATTAAGGCCATACTGAAATGTTGGAGGAGTTCACGTACCAAGTAATTCATCACTTCTCAAGTCAAGCATTTTAATTTAGACGCACAGAAGTCAAAGGACGAGGATGAGGACGGTATCAACAAATATTCAAATTAAGAAGAGCTTTGGTTTTAAAAAAGTAAATATTATATTTGTGTTGTATTGGAGGAGAGCAATAAGTAGTTAATATGTTTGCAACGCCATTGATATGAGAGCGAAGTACTGAAACATCCCAATTACGGAATGCCACTATGCTCCTATCTCTTTACAAGCTTTAACCTATCATTTGCATCAAGAAGCAATTAAAATCAATTTGTGAGTGAACGAGTGAACCTTCTGACGCTTTTTATGAAAAAGCTGTCGCCCAAGGTCAAAACTTTGTATGTA
>VYYJ01000492.1:0-57108 GCA_021029165.1 Cyphoderus albinus
AATTCCCTTTTAATTCTAAAAGCCGTGGTAGAACTGACAGCCTCTGAACACATGAAATGTTTTGAGTGTTTAGAGAAGGTTCTAGAGAATGACTGTGCAAATTCCGACGCACACAATATCTTTGTTAAGGTAACCCTCATTTCGAACCAACACGTTTTGTTCGAAATTATGAATACTTTTTTTTTGCATATTTGTGAACATTTTTGCATAATTTCATGTTATTTTTAGTTACTATTGGAAGGCGGTCACAGAGCTGAGGCTATCAATTATATGAAATACTCAAATTTTGTGACGTCAATGCACTCCGATGTTGTCAAGACAATGTTTCGATTGAGCGTGATTTACTATCAAACTCGCCATGAAGAGGACGGTGATTCAGGCGAACTTTTCTTCATATTTGATGCATTAGGAACAGCGATAAATTTGAAGAAGCTTGGACGGATACCAATAGAAATGATGACCTGGATCATTGCTGTAAATGAAAGAATTTGAAGTAAAGACTTTGAAGTATGAATTTTACTTCAAAAACTAATCAAAACTAATTTATTCAGATTACAGTGAATGTACTACGTAACGCCAGATATTTGGAGGAATACCATATTGACTTTCTTCGGTCATTTTTTGCAGACATTGATATGGGGGTACAGGCACAAGGCTCTAGTAGACAAATGCTTAAGCGTATGTCTTTTTCATACATATATAAAAATCATTTATGAATAAATGTCATTAATATTTATATTAATCTATATTATAATTTATTGTGTTTTGAAGGTGGTGTAGACGCGATAAATATTTGCCTCCAATCCACTAATGAAAATCTACCCACATCAATCACTGAAATGAATGCCACTTGCCAGAAATTAAAATCTAAACCGTAAGAAACATGCTTACATTTGAGTTCTCCAAACAGAATGCTTCATTTATTCAGTATAATTTTTCTAATCTGTTTTATTATATTGATGTAGGCTATCCCAGCAAAAATCTGATGTCGCGCTGTTCATGCGCAGCAAACAATGGAATTTTTTTATTCTCAGGTTTCTTCATTCCTATGCATTATACGATTGGATACGACTAAACCACGGAAATGAAATGACGTCTCTTCCTGAAACCCGAAATTAATTGCTTCATCATTTCAAGAACAGTTTCAATAATATTGTAATTGTAAATAAAACAAGGCACAAGCCATAAAATTTACAATTGGTAGGTATTATTAAATATGTTTACCATTTCAGACGATACCGAGTAGATTAAGACGAAAGGAAAAATTGGGCGTGGAGAACTTAAACAATGAACTTTAAAATAGAATTAGTGCGTACGTAAAACTACGACAGTATATTGTGGAGATTGCGAAAAGAGTGGAAACTTAGAAGTACCAGAGTCGGAAAGTGATGAGAGGCGAGGCGAAACGTAATAACCATTAAATTATAAATCTTGTAATCTCATTAAATTACATTTTCAGTTTTAATTAACAACTGTGTGAAAGCGTGAGAAAAGTATTCCTAAACTGAGTCCTGACCAATTTCATAGATGTAACGAAACTTACCATGCGTGCAGCTTCGACATAATCAAAACATTCCATCTTTCTTTCCTAAGCCAGAGGCAAACATGTGCATATGTAGATTAACGAGATTTAGTTTTTTAATGTTATCTTACTTCTGCGCAGCTCGAATATTTATGTACTCAAACGAAATATTTTCAGTCCAAGATTTCATCAGTTTTTACCACTGAAGTAGTATAAGGTAAACCAAGCAAAAAGATTTTATTGTTGCTCTCGTGCATAATTATTAAATCTGTGTAGAAACGGACACTCTTCCTTTTTTGGTGATGCGATGATGATGTGACGATATAATAACTAAACCTGAGCATTTTGCTGAACATTATGGCTCCCATTTGATACTTCATTTTACTACATTCCTCTCCATCGAGTGGGGCAAAGTCTTTCTTCACTGGGACCTTCTCTTGTTTCGTAATGGACCAATTATCACAAATTTCTTTAAAATCTTTTACATTTTCACCTCCCACGACAATGTTTTATTGGTGCCACTCGCCGAGATAAGTTTTCTCTGGTGTGCTGATTTTATTCTTAGGAATAGAACGTTGTATGGTATGAATGATTGATATTAATAGATTGTTCATTTTTCTGCTGAAATTGATGAGTCAACTGTTTTAAATGTAGTAAAAAAGTTGTATTTCGTCTTTGTAAATGAACCATTCAAAAAATTTAGCCAAATGATACATTGAGAATACCGAATTTGGCGGAAGTGGTTTAGCTTGTAAGAATTACAAACGCTATGCACTTAAGTGTAGTTGGTGTAATAATAGGTAATAATTAAGTAATAATTCGCTGTACAGACTTATTAGTAAATGTTAAATAGAGTACATAAACATATTTATAAAAATAAAAAATTTATAATTTGTACCTGGGGGTCAGATCTATTTTGATTTGGTTTCAAATTGAAATGAAATAAAATACAAGTGAATAAACTCAGAACAGCAATAATCAAATCTTAATATTCTCTTATGTTGTAGAAGTAAATTACGTTAATTAATTTAATCAATATATACAGTATAATTGTAGACGGCGCACGCTATAGATGTCATATAATTTTTCTAAATTAAAATATTCACAAAAGAATCAACAAATCAAAACACCTCTAAAGACAACAATGATTACTGAATAATCCAACTAAAGTTTATTTTTTATTTCTTTATACTTAAATCCGTACATTTATCTTTCCAGTAAGTTCTATTTGCAAAATTTGTTAAATAAAAATATGTTCCTAAAAACTCACACTTGGTTACAACATGTATGTTAATTACTTATACACATGCCTTTATTTATATACTATGAAAATATTGATGAATAAAATTCCATTTTTATGTTTTATGAGTATTTTATTATTACCGAAAAATTAGAATTAAACGGGAAACCGAAATTTTCCACTTTTCGTTGTTGTTTGTATCTTAATTTTATATTTTCAAGGTTATGCCATAGTATGATGTTTTTAATTTGTGGGTTTCAAGTAACTCAAAAACAATATAATTATTGTTTTTGAATTGCATTGTTCTTAATGTTTACTTCTATAATAGCTCTTCCTGCTGTTTACGTTTTCACATGGGCTGTATAAAATTATAGGCTGGAGTTTTTCATTAACCTTTCAATTCTATTCTTCGTATTCTTTCTCTAGCTAAACTCATAGAAAATAAGGAAAATATTTTCTATTTCTTCTCTTCTAATATTAAAGTAGATTAAGGTAAGCCAAATAATTTTGCATTTTTGTTTTTCTATTTTGCAACTTCAAGTCATCACAATATGTTTGCAATGTGGTTTTCAATTAGCTCAACCTTATTTCAAAATGTTCATCAAAATAGCAATTTGAGGCGGAGGCGGACGATGATAAATGAAAATAACAATTTCCGTTTCCATCAATCTCAAAAAGTAATAACCATTGCAAATCTTTTATAATTTCAAGAGTAGGTATCGCATATTATCAAGTCTAGCATACGTCTTGATAAGCAGATCGAATTAAATTCACAACAAATTTTGATAAATAATATAATCATAATATAAGACAAGGAATTATTAAGACGTAACAAGTTCCATAATAGACCATGCCGAAACTGAGAAATATGCAGTAAAGCGAGACGATTTGGAACTGAAGGATTGCGGTCAAGAATCATCTCCAGAATCTAAACAAAGGGAAAATGTAATAACAGTTCACATATAGCTATGAATTTTAAATAACTGTACATACAATTTAAAATAAAGCTTCCTTTCCTTGGATTGCTACACATTTTTTATAAAAGTGTTTTACCTCCTCTGGAATGTTGTACTGTCCATCAAAATCCATACTTCAGCTTTTGTCACTACAACTTAATAAAATTAGATTTTCTAGTAAGAGTTTATATAATTATTAGGTACTTTCTCAGTGTACTGGTCAACACGCACTGTGAACTTAATCCGACTGAATCTGTTTAAAGAGTGATAGAAATAGGAAATCTTGCAAACCTAAACTTAGAGAAAACCACAGTATGAATACATAATATAGTACATAGTGAAACCTTAGTATGAACCTAGATAACCTTAACCTCATGGTATGAAACCTTCAGTTTATTTTACTGTCCTTCAGCATTCACATTCAGTCCATTCTTTTTCATAAAAATAGAAAGGGTCGGTCACCCTTCATTTCACTGTATCTTGTACCTAGTTGGTTTTCATGTCGCATGATTTGAGGGAGCAAAGAAACCTGAGATTCGGAGAGATTGTTGCTCTTTTTGTAGCAAACAGTGATATGTACACGATACCATTTTACAATACATACATAGTAAATAGTACTTTTGTCGAGGGTTTTGTCATTAGTCATTCATTAGCACTCAATAAATCACTACGTAAAAGTAAAATAATTGTATAATATGAATGTATGAATTTTTGATTATTTTTCATAGAAAATAAACGCAAAATGCGTTTTGCAAAAATAGAAAAGGGTGGCTCATCAATTTTTCCAGTCCAGCCCAATTTTGCATGATATAGATGATAGAGGGAACAAAGAAAACTCATTCTGGATTCTGGACCTAGGGTAGTATCGCTATCGTAAGGTTGCTGTAGCTGTAGCAGCACGCGCGTAACTGTAGTGTAACTAATATGAATGATAAGGTGATTATTTGACACCGTCAGTGCGCCCTGCCGCAGGCCCCTGTGTTCATGTTCATTATATAACGAAATGAAAAGTAACGTAACTGCAACTTGTAATTGTAACTACCTATTTGAAAAGCTATATAATTGAAGCTCAATCATTTCTTGAGCTTTTATGATTTATGCTTACAGTCAGTGCACAGACTAAAACTCTTTCTTGTCTTTGTAATTTGCGATGTAGTTGTTGTAATGTAAGACTTGATATTGAAATTGAAATACATCAGACTGGTAAAATGCAATACATACAATACAAGACTTCGCAATTGCATGCACTTAAAACTAAGTTGCATCAGTCGAGAAAAACATGTCGCATTCATGGTTCAGTGGTAGAATGCTCGCCTGCCACGCGGGCGACCCGGGTTCGATTCCCGGTGGATGCAGAAATTTTTTGCTTATCTTTATTTAGTTAATTACCGTTTTGTTGAGTAATTTATAAATGTAATTGGTATTTATGTTTTTTAAAGCTTCATTCCACATTTAACCTTTTTGAATAATAAAATATGAAGTGAAGTAGCATTAGAACTAACATGGCGAAGGATGAAATGACACGAATATAAAAAACTTGGCTTTAGAAACTTTTGGTGTTTTGATTTGATGTATGATAATTTTAAAACTTGAACCTGTAGAATGACGCACATCCACCGATTATCTTTATCACTTTCCTAATTTTTGCCTTCCATAAACATCGTTTACCTGTTAAGGTTATGGCCATAAATCTTTCTCTAATTTAGACCGTATGTTCTTTGTAGTAGACAGTTATAAGCTACCTTAAACATTTACAGCTAGAACATAAAGCTTAGGTTTGTTCAGGAAAAAGTTTAGCCTTTTCAGGAAAAGTTGTTTCAGTTTTAACAGAAAGAGACGGATTTCCCACAGTTTTATTGCAGAACCTGAAATTCAACATTTTGCGTTTTGTAGGTTGAGCTAGCTTCAAATTGCTCCAAAGTCTGGACAGCCGAGAATTACAGACATATTAACGCATCGCATGACGCATGGTCACTTGTTCACTCATTTCTTTATATGTTTCCAGAAAATGAGATTAAAATAATGTAGCATGAAACAGATCAGTCGACTAATAAGACGTTAAGACAGACGGGTATGTGGATGATAGTTTATAGTCCCTTACATAATGACATGAGAGTATTCGATTGTTGTATAATTTTTAGTTACAAGTTATTGGAATTAATGAAGTGTATCGAAAGTCATTCATGTCTTCGATTCGAACGTACAATTGTAAATCAGTTTTCTAACAAGAACAATTTTTGTGGCCAGTCTTTTTCGCATCATCACATCCAACATTTTTATAAAATGTAACATGAGAATTATTTTATTCTGTGCACTTTATTTAGAAAAAAATGCCTACAAACGTGCTTTTGAATCTGATATGTACAGGTTTGGAAACGACATGGCAGAAAACCAGAAACATACATTTCTAAATACGTAACGTAACGTTAAAAACTGGGTCTTCTCTTTCTTCGACGTTTTATTGAAAGTTCTCAAGCGTATCCATCCGTAGCACTGGAATGAAGCGGTCAAAATTGCATAAATTGTGTACAATAATAAGATGAACTGAATGAACTGATTAGCCTGTTGGAGTACCTGTCCATTCATGTTATGTATAAGCGAAATAAGCATGGATAATTGGATAAGTATTTTTATGGGTTTGCGAAAAAGACTGCAAGTTTCTGCGAAAAGATTTTGCCTTTGCGAAGGTCAATCTTAATTTCACGCGGCGCAACGTCGCAAGGTTCAGTGCGAAAATAATGAAAATAAAACCCAGTAAAGAATATCGTCTCTTATGAAATTGGACTCTATTAGTATCGTCCGGTCATCGTGATTGTTCGTTTTTTAGTATAATTCATGGATTACTGAGTAAGAGGTATGCAAGAAACTATTTGTAAATTTTGTTAAAAGCTAATTAAACTTATAATTTTGCGGCAACTCCTTTATGTGATAGGAATTTTTATTCAGTGTTTTCTTCTTTCTTGGAATTACAGCAAATCAGTTTCAATATTGCTGCATGCATGATGCAGCTCAGTTTCAAGTTTTTAGGTAGCAAACAAATCGAAGAACTGCGGATTCGTAACCAGTATAAGTTGCATGGATAAAATGTAGCTTTTTGGTGAAGTACTGAGACTTTGTGTTCATTAATTGCTAATTGTAAGGAATCATGAATTGTGCACCTTCCCTAAGGACAACAAGTGTCATTACCGTTTTCATTTTGATATGTATTCATACCGTAAGTCATTCACAGTATTATTCACAAAATGTCGACTATTTTGATGACGATGGCGTTTTTGGATCACCATCACCAATGTCACCTTTTCGGAGACGGGAGCGCAGGGAACATTTCAATAGCAGAAACATTCAGCCTCCTTATAGAGAACTTCATTACTCCCACCATTATTTAACTGAGCCACATGAAACCACTATAAACTACTTCGGCACCAGCGGTACACCCCTGCCTAAAGTGAACACTGACACGGGGAAAAGCGACAGTGAAATTTTTATACAGAATCGGGAGGAATCATCCAATCCAATGGCACAATACCGAAGACGTTACAAAACGCCGTTGTTGCAAGTTCCCCCCGATGAGACTTTCAAACAGTTTAGTCCTTCTGAACATGGAATCGGGATAACCATTGTAAATGAAAATGACGATCAAATGAACATCGTCATTCAAAATCGCAATAAACCAATTTATCATGATACTTCAAGACACCCACCGGTGATAACTGATCCAGGTGAAGGGAACATAGAAAGACCACCATCGGACACTGTGTAAGAAAATTTTTATTATGGTATTTAAATAAAAGGTGTCTTGTGTCAGTTTATCCCAATATTTATTTCTTTGTGAAGGGTGGTAGTATTCCACAACAGAAACAGACCATCAATTTGTGGAGATGCGAACATGAGGATCTCACGAACGGATGGTCAGTGCTATGAGGGAGGCTCAGCTTGTGGCCCTTTGATGCAGGTTTATTCCGAACCAGGTGAAAGCATTTATGGCGACTGTGACTGCAAAATTAATAATGGATTCGTGTCAAGACCGCTTGTCTACTGGAGACCGCATGACAGATGCTACTTACTGTTCTCTCAAGGACCTTGCCATTACAACCACTGGCTAATTCTAGATGGAAATGATTTTCCTCTGTGTGCCCCTCGAAGCTGTCCCCTGGACCCAGAAGAAAATGAGCGGTCGAATAAATTCTGGTTTCTTTATCGTGGAGAATGCTACAAAACGGGAGAATATTCGACCCCAATTTGTTCAGTGACTCAACCCGATCATAAAGTTTACTTCCCTCTGGGAAGCAATCAGCCTGCGTGCTTGGACAGAGAACCAATTCCTTTCGAGTCTAGAGCCATTCTCAGTCCGATTCGGGACCTTCCCTGTAAGCCAGGACATAAAAAGGTCCAAACTGGAGAATGCAAAAGAATCGCCAGATTTGAAAATGATTACAACTACGATAACTAGATTAGGTAAACGTATCTGTATCATAACAAGAAATAAATAAATACAAATTATGTTGCTGCATGGTACCTAATCAAAAATTCAAAAGTTATTCGTTGTTCGAACATATTATTTGTAAACTTTCATATAAAGAGAATAGTGGGGTGGTAATGCGCAAGACTTATCTACAAATTGTTACTCATGTGCCAATTTTGTCCAATCAACTATTTTTTAAATTATATAACTAACAACAGCAAATAATTGATTTCATGGCCTACGAGATAATACTGGCCTAACCATATGTTCCCTCTCTTGGGTGGTAAGTAGCGCCCTCTGCTTTGGTGGCAGATACACTTTAACGTTAGCGGTGTTATGCAGCCAAGAAACACGAACTAACTCGACCACAAAAAAACAGGCTAAAGCCGTGTTTATGGTTCCCGTGCTTATGATTTCCTCTTGCTTTGCCGTCCTCTTCACTTCACCCGTCTGCATTTATACTTGCTTTACAAAGCATAATCAGCGTATAACGCAGATATGGCTTCATCTCATTAACTCGAAGGAAGTATAAAGTTGTCATTTATGCAGGCAGCGTAAACAGTAATAGCACAAAGAATTCATAGTGCGCTGTGCTATGTAGGGGAAATGTGAGATTCATGCACCCATACTTCGTAAAGCCAACAGCGTTCGTCATCTGCTTATGCTCCGTCAAAAGTAGACTTCGTTTCAACTTTGAGAAGTGACGTGAAAAGCACGTTATAAGCAGGTGAAACACGACCATAAATGTACACGAGAGAAGTGATGATGACGTGAAGTGAAGAGGAAGAGAAGAGTAAATAAGTATAAACGACCGTAAGCGGAGTATAACCTGGTTATAACCTGCTTATTTTTGGAGTATAAACGCGGCTTTATTGATAAAAAAAAGTTCAGGAATGACGTGAAGTGAAGAGGAAGAGAAGAGTAAATAAGTATAAACGACCGTAAGCGGAGTATAACCTGGTTATAACCTGCTTATTTTTGGAGTATAAACGCGGCTTTAGAAAGCTGCCAAAATATGAGATGAAAAGATGCATCCGTCAAGATTTTTCATTCTCCAACTCCATCCACAACCACAAAATCACACTGTTCACTTAGAAGCTAGAATCACTTTTCCTTTTACAGCTATTTTTATGAAGTTCATGTTCCTCTGTTGAATTTTTGCTTTCACTCGTGTATGTAGTAAGAAAAAAATTGACTTGCATTTAAAAACTTTAGTAATATTTGAGTCAACTGTTCGATTTCGATTAGATTATTTAAGATAATAATGTACAGCTGCGCTAGAGAAAATGCGATCAATTTGCATCTAATTAGTGTCTGTCTTGCTGTTATTATTGAATGGTCGCACAAATTTCATTCAGGTTTTCCTTTGCATGCTCGTTACGTTACTCAATATCACTATGATCGGATCACTGAATATAATATGAATTGATTGTAGTAAAGTACAAAATTGACATCATTTAAAGCACATTTATCTCCTCAAGTGTTGTTGCTGTGTGTGTACAAAACTAAAAAATCTTTACCGCGTGGTTGTTGCAAATTGCAATTTTCATGTTTGTATCTTGTATGTAGCGGAGTGGAGCAGTTTGCACGCGCACATCCTCATCGCAAGAGCACTGCGTTCTCTCTGACTGCTTAAATTTGTATGTAACTGTAAGAAGTGAGCGGAGCAGCTTTTGAAAATTGTCGTGATAAGTCGATTTGATAATAAATAAATGAAATAAGGGTGAATGTTGATACGATGATGTGTGTGAGAGTGAGAGCGAACAGTCAAGTCTTCTTGTAAATCAAGAGTTGCAGTTGAAGTGTGGATGTAGAGGAAAGGGTGTTACTGTTACTTTACTTTACTGAAACTGATTTTGTATTTTGCTTTCATTTCATTCACTTCTCTGCTTCAGCTCCATCCACAGATAAAACCGCTTTTGTTGATTTACTCCACTTCTGACAAAAAGACAGCGTCACAATGACGGACGTGCATTTATAGAAAGATTTTTCGAGATTTCATGCGCACAAGATCCACACATTCATTTCATTATTAGTCAACACGTCAACAGGGAGCGAGCACAAAACGATGATTTGCAATTGCATTGCAGCAGCTTTCCTTTTTCTTTTCACTCACTTCACTCACTCATTCACTCCTTTCATCGACGAATGTGATGTGGACTGNATTCATTTCATTTCATTATTAGTCAACACGTCAACAGGGAGCGAGCACAAAACGATGATTTGCAATTGCATTGCAGCAGCTTTCCTTTTTCTTTTCACTCACTTCACTCACTCGTTCACTCCTTTCCTTTCATCGACGAATGTGATGTGGAATGAATTTGGGGTGCCCATCGAGTCCACTGATTTTCAGATTTTTAGAGTGTACGAAACGGGGTTGCTCATCTTCATCTCAAAAATAGATTGACGCGGACGCGTTACCCACCCTTAAGTAGGAAAAATAAGAGAAATTTGAGTTATGAATGAGTTACATATGCACCTGCGTTTCTCATCAGATTCAAAAATTACAACCGAAAATTTCCAACCAAATTTAAATTAATGTCAGTCAGTTAAACTAACGAAGAAACCAGTTCTCCGAAAAAGGGCAAGCTAAAGGTAAACTAAGTGAGAGATGACCTTTATTTATTTTGTGCACATTTGATAAATTGCCTTTCAACAAATCATCTCATGCACAATCATCAAATTGGTAATCATTGAATGAACCGAGATGCTAACGCGGTTAATTTACTATTATAACATCAAACGTCATCATTTACTATTTGATTCGTTTGATTTCCTCGTGTTTTTCTTTACTTCACTATGTAATCTGTATGTACATATAATTTCTTCAGATATGTAACTGTAACATACCGGCATTGCATATTTATATGTAATGCAGCTTACTAGTATGAACTTGAGAAATGAAAATGGACTAAGAAAGAAAAATGAAAAAAAATGCTTCATTTGTGTGGGGAATGTAATGCTCTGTTCCACAGATTTACTATACATTGCTTACTTTTGCGCTCCAAATCCTTGGCAGGGCAAGTCACGGAAGAAAATCCTCCAAAAATCAAAGATGAGTTGAAATGAAACTGAAACACGAAACGTGAAATGATTTTTCAAAACTAATATTGGAAGCTGAAATGTGAACACAAATAAAAATGTAACTTTAAAGCAGGCACTAAAAAAATCCTGGTTACTTACTTAAGATTATAATGCACATACAAAAACCCACAGAATGTTTATTCAAACAAGTTAATAATAACAATGAAAATAAAATTCACTGGTTACTTTTTGTAAAAAAACGATAAGCTCAGTTTCAGTTTGTTAGTCAGTTTCCTTTCCAGCTTTCATGAAGGAATTCCTTTCATGAGATTTTTTTGTTTTTTAAGAATTCACATCACTTTTCACGAGACTGACTCAAATTTATTTATCAAAGGCATAAATAAATGATGATGATGAAGAAGAAGATGAAGTAACACAAAAGATTGAAGAGGAGCAAAATTTTGCACCGCCAGACCGTTTCGTTTCCAAATCCTCATCAAGTGACACGCTGTTTTTATTCAGCTTTAAACTCGACTTTACTTTGCTCCACAAGTTAGACAAGACCACGACAACTTTGCTTGTACTACAAAGATAAGAAACGAGAGCTTTCCCAATGCGCTCTTACTATCACTGTAACTGTATTGTAACTAACTAGACACTTTCGGCTTGCCCACTTACTTAATACTTAAAACATCTTTTTTCAATTCAATGAGCTCCATTCTATGTCACATTTAATAATAATATCAAACAAATATTAAATGTATGCGTAGAGTGTGGAGTTACTTCGAAATGTGTTTACTTCATTCGAATGAAATCAAAATGAGTCACACTCGCAGGCTTTTTCTTCTTATTCTTACAATTCCTTTGCAAAACTAATCTTTTTTACTGTTTCGCTATTATTCCTGTAAGAGTCGTAATGTGACTGATTTTGGTAAACCTAACAAAGTCTTGTATGTATGTAATAAAAAGTCGCACACACACTTTAAGTACTATTGTATTAAGAGCGCATTGTGGAAGCCCTGTTATGTTTCATTTTCATTATTGTGTGTGTATGTGTGTGAAGATTTGATAATAGAATACCTTTAAGAAGTAACAGAAGTTGAAACTGTGTGTTCAGTGTGCGCACATCATCATCGTGGAAGTTCCTTATTTATTTTAGAAAGGTGAATTCAAGTGAGTGAGTGAACACAACACTGTGGATTTGAATCGAGGAGTGAATTTCATTTGATTTTATCAAGCCAAGGTATGCTTGCTTACTGGCTGTTGCCGCATGAAATGAAAATGTTGTTCTGTCTGTTATTGTACATGTTGATTAGATTGAAGAGCGACATGAAATGAAATGAGAATAAGAAGGACCAGCCAGAGAGCCAAAGCCAGATCATCTCGTCATAGCCAGTCATGATTACTTACTTCAATGTGCTTTCAATGTACACGAAACAAACATGAAATTCATTTCCTATCTTATTCTTGTACCATGATATGATGATTACCAACCATTACCACTTGCAAGTTGCAATAACATAACATTGTTTGAACTTTGAGCACATGCAAACCTATTACATATTATACCTTCATATACATAAAGTACATAGGTACATTATGATTATGTATGTGTTTATATATAAAAAATCTCGTGTCGTAAAGTAAGGGTTTTCATTTTCTTTCATATTGTTGCTTGTTGCTTCTCATAGACTCACGCTCCACTCTTAACTATTATGCCACCTTAAAAATTTCATTAAGAGAATAGCAGACTTGTTCATGCGAGTTAATAATGTGCAAGTAAGTAAACATGCATTGCATTGTAAAGTGTAAAGTAAAATGTGCTTTTACTCAGTTGAGTTGAGACTTTGAGTGGATTTCGAAACAACGTCTCTGGTGCACCATACAAATGTTTGCTTACCTATGCAATGCTACTAAGAAGGTAAACTTTTATGAAGTCATGCATAAATGTATACAACATAAGTGACGAGACGAGGCAAAAAAACATTTTCATTCAAAACAGTCTCATTCTCGTCTCATTTTTTCCATCAAAGCTCATGGAGGAATGGAAATGGAAGCTGAGCTTAAAAGTGGTCACAAACAGTCTCAAGTCTCACGTAAAATGCTCAACAAGACAAAAGATGACAATGAAGTGAAATGGATGCGTAAGCTTAGCTCAGCTTCTTCAAGAATAAGGAGCGAATTCATGCTGTAAGAGAAGACGCGTTTCGTTTCATTGTTTTCTAGGAATTCTCTTTCAAGAATTTATTATTATGGGCACGCAGTCACTTATTCTGTTCAGCTTTATTATTATATGCAACTGGATTGTCACAAGTTGGACAAGAATTTTCTAGCCGCAACACCCCAGTAACATCTCACTTGGCCCGAGTAGTTCGTTCCACTTGTTCATCCGTTCAGCATCGAATGTTACATACGCGACGCTCCAGGGCAAAAGCAAACGTAAAAACTTGACTTGTTTTTCAGCCTTGCTTCATTTCGCCATCATTTTACTTTGCATTCCATTGCTTTTTGTTCGCTAATTTAATTTTTTGCCATTCTACTCTGGTAGTCATAATTTTAGAATTGGGTAATTTTTATGTTGAGTTGCTGTTGCTACCTGTTGGCTGCTGCTGGTGTCTGGTCGGGATTTCATTTGAGTTTATGCTGATTCCACGCATGCATTATTCCTGTCAACCGTGACTACACTTGTCGCCAACGCCAAGTTATAAAAACCTTTTTTAAAATTAGTAGTAGACTCTTTGGTGGCGGGTGGCACTCTGCCACTGGAGTTCTACGAGGCATAAAAAATTACATAAATGCAAAAGAATGCTGTACGTGCAGGATAAAATGGGAGACACGAAATTACGCATGGAAAACACTTGTTAATAAATGCCGATTTAATTAGATGCGAAAATGCGAGCCAAAAAATTAGTAAAAACAAGTGAGCTTTCAAAAAGTTAATTTCTTTTTGGCCACGGCCACGCCACGGCTATAAAATGAGAAAGATGAAGCTGACAAGAAAACGCTTTGTGTATTATTGTAGAAATGGGAGTTCATGGGAGTGAGTGTCAAAAGCAAAGCTGAAACACAGCAGGATTTGTTTTAAAAACAAACCGAGCTACAAAAGATAAAAACTCATTTCATTTCGAACCCAAACCTCGTATCGCATCGCCACCAGGCCAAGTTACATTGCAACAAAGATTTGTCCCTTCTGTCGGTGGTGCCAAGGCATGGCAGAGGCAGACTCGCATTAGACAGAGTGCCAGGCCAGAGCAATACAGGCATGAACTTTGCCTTACTCTGGTAATAATAATTATGTGTGTAAATTGTGTAAAGCTTAGGATTTTCACGCAGAGAGATTATAATGAAAGTCAGTTTTCAAACACTCCTTCGCCATGAATGAAATTCGGCTCTGTCTTAGTAAAATGCGGCACGATTTTTGCTCAACGAGTTTTGATTTCACAAACTAAACCGTAATCATAGCGAATGTGTTGGAGGAGGTGGAGGAGACATTAAAAATTTTACTATTACTAAACCTATCGTAATTCACACCCCCAGTAATGTTTTTGTTTTGTCTATCCGAACCGGGCGGTTTCAAAGAAAGGGTGGATGCATTTTTTTAACGCATCATTGCAAACAACGGTGTATTCATTTTAATTCACGGCCATTTCGAAAATGGTGTTAATTGAATTGAAAAGAAGTGATTGAGATTTCTTTAAAAGGACGCTTAGTATTGTGCATTTTATTAGAAAATGAGTCTCGCGTCTCACTTTGCCTCATTTTTATGACCACCTCAGGAATAATTAAATAAAAGTTTAAAGAGTTTTAAATCTTTGACTTCGTTTTTCTTCATTCTCTAGCTAAACGATTTGAACATTTAAGTGAGTATTTTATTTATATTTATACGCATTTGTGCCACTAAATTACATCAGCTCAAATGTACAGCCAGAGACTGTTTAACGGACGAGCGGAAATTGATGATCCATTCTCGAGTAATTTAATTTCACGCAAGAAACGAAAAAGTGTCATCGTACCATTTCATTTCACTTCATTTGATTTCAATTCAAATTGCAACATACCGACGAGGGAGAGAGCCAAAGAATCTCATTAAATGACATTGTCATTGTTGAATGAATAAATAGCAATTTTCGTTTACTCAGACAGAAAGAACGCAGCGCAAAGGAATAGAATTGGGCTTTTATGTACTTTTTATAGTTGTTATGTACTAGTAGCTGACAACTCTCTCGATATTAAATGTTTTTTGAGATCCCTTCCATTTTCCCTTTGCTTTCAATTTCAACTTCAACCCAGGTTTACTTCATTTCATTGCGTAATGTGATATTAAGTAATACCCCGTAGTCACGTAAAGTTTTAAAATAGGAGACGAGACGAAACGACAATAAGAACAGAGTCTGAATTTACTAATATCATATTGTTCGTTATGCTGAAATAAAGTCTGTAAATGCTGATGTTGGGTGATCCGAGAATTCTCAGGGGAAAAAAGAAACCAAAGGAAGTCTTCAGAATCTTCATGGCGCCCACCGACAGCACCGCAGTTACTTACAAGACAAGAAATTCCTTTACTTTCGAAAAATTCTTTCGAAATTGCAGTCTGTGCCCACATTACTTTACATTACGTGAACCGATCTCTCAAGCCTAGCAAAGTTATTCACATTCACCGACCATGAGTCTATGTATAAGCGTGTGATTTACAATTATTCTGAAAAGATCCGATGGTGCCATTTTATTTTATTCATTATTCATTTATAAATTCATTGTCGTTACATACAGTACGTTAAATAAACGTTACATGCATAAAAACTCGTAGGTAAAAAGTATACATTTTAGTGGCAAATGGCGATGGCATGACCATATTTTTTTCAAGCAAAAAAAATCTCATGAGTATTATGGCTTATTGGCAAAAACGGCGACGGTTCAAATTGAAATTAGCAAAACACGGTCGTAAAAATTCACCCTTTCAGTTTCAGAAAAAAATGAAAATGGACATGTTCCGTCCTCTGAAAAATGAGTGAGCGACCAGAGGAGTGAAATGAAATGAATTGAGTGACGTCCTCTGCTTTCTTTCGCATTTGATCATTATTGCCATAATAATTTCCAAATGGTCACACGTGAACATGAAGAAGTGCGTATGTATTATGTGTGTACTAAGCAAGCCTGCTGCGTCAATTATCTATGTACATTTAGGTACATTAGTTGGCACATCTTAGTTAAAATCTGCTTGGTCCCTACCGCTGAGAGTGAGAGCTGAGTACAACAACTCGAGTCGTCGACAAAGATCTTTGATGCCTGCGTGCTTTATTATGTTATGATTACGATTATTTGACCAGTCTTTTGAAAGACATGAAACAGAAGAGCTGAAAAAAAGTTGAACTGGCTGAGCCATAATAAAACTGATAACACAAACACAACTGTGTTGCAGCATCAGCAACACCTCCATCCTCCGTCTGACTCCATCACCATCGCCGTCACAGCCACCGTCCTCCTTAGAGCAGAACGAAGCGAAAAGGATGCCAAGAAAAAACAAGGAACGTTTTAAAGAATACGAAACAAAACAACAAAACGGCTCACAAAGAAAGACCAAGAATGGAATTTAAGGAGGATGAAGATGAAGATGAGAAGCTTCTTTATGCGTCCACATTTTAATACAGGAGTCGCAAGTCGCAAGGCTGAGATAAAATTACTCTACACACATGAGAAGAGAAATGAGATATTGTACAATATCATCATATCTTTACATTCATACTTTCTATTGATTATGAATGGTTGTCAACTTTTTTTATTTGACATTTTATTATTTAGAAAAAGTCTCAACTAAATCATGAGATGTATTTAATGTTGCTCAACTCAGTGCAATTATGTCGTGCGTGACGCTTCCAGCTATGAGATGATATTACGCTACCACTGCCACTAACATTAAAGCACAATAGCGACTAATCCAGACCATCATTGCCACCCACTCTTTTATTGCTGCTCATATTCATAAAAGTCTTTCTATTCTGTACGTGGTATATGTTATAAGTAAAAGCTGGACTTGGGCTGGACTTCTTGGCTTTTATGGCAGACAAGGAAGAAAGAGGGGAAGACGAAGAAAATGAGATAAATAAATTAAACATGTAAACAGACAGACAGCCAAGAAAGATTCACTCTTCAAGTCAGGATAAATATGCATAAAATTTTTTTTAAACATGCTTGAAAAATCAGTCAGTCCACTCCAATATTATATTATTTGCTTTTAATTGTAAATATGTACGCAACTAAAAAGATAAAGTTGAGATTCTGTGCGCGTCTGCGTTTCAATGATAAATTCACATGTACACACATTTTTGCGTCGTATGAAATCTATATCTTATAAAATATTCATAGATATAAGTTTTTATTATAAATACAAAAGTAGGTGATTTCGTCGCGTCACAATAAATTGATAAAAGCTGAAGCAGCTAAGAAAAACTAGGGAGAAGCGTAATATCTATTTTATGCTAAAGTTTATGATGTGTTACATACTCTATGGACTGCTTCTTCATATAATAAAACTGTAATTAAATGTTGGACTTGTACTAATATTAATGTAGACATATGAAGCTTTCTCGCTGTCCTTTGCCTTTGTAGCCTTGTGAAGCAATTATTAAAGATTTTTTAAATTGCGGAGTGAAGTGGAGTAAGCAATATTTCATTTTTTTCAGCGGAGCTGGATTTTGCAACTTGCTTGCTGAATTGCAAAGCATAGAACATTTAACGTTGTAATTAATTGACTCTGAATAATCTTTCTTTCAAATCTTGAAGTCGGTCTGGTGGTCTGGTTTGCCTTCAATTCAGAGTTTCTGTTACTCTGTTACTAATAAAATAAAATGTCAAATGGTCAACGAGAAGCTTTAAAAGTTTAAGTTCAAGAAAATAAATCATAGACTATGGAAATGAATGGGTAATGGGTACACAAACACAATGACATTCCCGACTTTGGTGATGAGCAAAAACCTACAATAAATTGAAACAGTTATCTATCTGATACATACTAAACTGGGATGAATACGAAAGCGCAATTTTTTATTTTTCATTTTACTTCTGGTCTTTACAAGGAAATATTCACGAGTGGTAGTGGTAAATATTTTGTAACACCGACGCTTTTAACATTCCTGCCCTGCAAATTCTCGTACGGGATTTTGAAAGCGAATGGAAATGAAATGGATGTTTTCTTTTCTTTATTTTCATTTTCATGTAACTGTGACTAACACAAAAAATGATATTTTTCTTTGCAAGACGGGGAATCCTCAAAATCTTTCTATACTAATATCAAGCCTGGTATAAGCTACATCCATTGCAATAATTCGAACTTTTCCTTTGGGATTTCTTCAGTTTCACTCATCTCATCTAATGTAACGCCTGCAAAAGACAGTCGTAAAATGAATCAAAAGGTCTGCAATAAAAGTGTCATGAGAGAACGATTTGCCGAGATAAACATGACAAAACACTCATTCACACTTGATGAAATGTAAGTTAAGAAAAGAAAATAGTGGCACTGGCAGTGCAAACCAAAAATATGTATCGGTAAATAACCCGGTACAACGTTGCCCCAATAATCCCTGAATAAGTTTTAGCGTTTCTTTCTCATGATGAATAGTTTGATGATGATGATGAACTGAACGTTCTCGTTTCCAGAAACTTCGAGACCACGCCAAATCACAAAAGTTAAAAATCAATCTATATAACAATGAATTGTCTTCTTTTAAAGTTTTATTACCTTTCTTGAAGTACATTTTTATGTTACATACAATCAACCAGGCGAAATTTTTAACTCATCATTATTTTATCAATATCATATCATCAAACATGAATCTGCATCACTTGAGTTGCTGATTTTGCAGAGATAGACCCTAAACGGTTTTCTAAGAAATTCTTCGTTATATGACCTTAACCTATCTTCTTAAAGTGCAATTAATTAGATATACAATTAGGAGGTACACAATTATATATATTTATGACAATATAATTTCATGAATTGTCTATTCTTAACTCAGAAAAGAACTGAAATAAAAATCATTTAAAATATCATAAAATTCATTACACTACAGTATAAAGCCTACACATATTTTTTAATTATAATGGGCTATTTCTAAGTATCAAATTCGGAGTTGAAAACTGTAATCAAGAGTAAGATAATTGGTGACTTGCGCAGTGTATTTTTTATTTCTTTTTCTACTTCCTGAAAAGAAATGGCAGTATTGTTTCTTGCCATACAGTAGTAAAAAGGTCCAAAACCGATATTTAAACTAATAATAATAATAATAATTAAGAGTTCTGAAATCCTCTCACTCACATGTTAATATTTTCTATCTTGTTTGTAGCAAATAGAAAATCTTCCAGTCCAAAATATAATTTAATACCAATTCATGCATGCATTCATTTCACAGCAAACCTAATATTAAATTATTATTCTACAGCTTGTGGCTGCTGTTGTTGCTGTTGATGTTGTTGGCGATCCTGTCTATCTTGACGATGATCTTGGCGGTCCCCACGATCATGACGATTATCTTGACGATCCCCACGATCATGACGATTATCTTGACGGTCCCCACGATCATGACGATTATCTTGACGGTCCCCACGATCATGACGATTATCTTGTCGGTCCCCACGATGGTCTTGACGGTCACGGTTTTGGTTTTGATTCCGACGGTTCTTCCAATCCATTCTATTAAACTTTCCTTTTCCACCTGGACCCATGGTTCCTGGACCACCTTGAATTTTGGTTTCAAAGTTTCTATCGCTCGTCTCTCTAAGGATGTTGATCTTTAAAAAGAAAACACAAAATTGTATTATCGTGTTATTGTCACACTTATTAATTGACAGAAAAGGTTAATGAAAACAAAATAATTACCTTATCAGACACTTGGAGAAGGACAGACTGTAACCGGGTTGGTTCCGTTCGGTGCAGGACTATTGTTTTGCTGGGTTCATCCATGGAGGCCTGAAAATTAAATTACAACAGTTACAATGATGTACATTTGCAATAATAACGAAACGAATTAATTAAAAAATAATTTACCATTAGTTCTTGATTTATAATCATTTTGGCCACAACCGAATGCACTTGGGCATACTCCATGTCATACATTGTTGCAAGGCGGAGGAGAGAAATTGAATCATAAACGTGTGAGTAGGTAAACAAGTACGTCCGAAGACTTTCCTCTCGGATTTTTCGGCGCAGCATTTCCTTCACTCCGAACCTGTTAACAAATCGATTGAAACATTTAAAAATGATTCACGTTCACAGCACAAAAACAGCTTTATGTAGTGATGCATCTGAAATTTGAGAATTTACTTCTTGTCCTCCTTTGTATGTTCATAAATGGCAAAGCAATGCCACACTTTCTTGTCCATCTTTTCGTTCACTAAACAGTTATAGCACTTTTGCCAATCGCCCTTCTTCATGGCTCTTGCAGCTGCCACAACGTGCTCCCTCATTGATTCCGGTGGACCAGTTAAACTTTGCTTTTCAAGAGTTCTCAACTGATGATAGAATGTTTTCGAAATTGGTCTCCTTTTTGCGTCGAATTCATGCTCGGCAAGATAGGGAACTTCAATCAACATTGCTGAGCAGAGGTACACGCATTCTATGACATCCAAATTTAGCTGCATGTGGAAAGGTACCTGAACAAAAATAACACAAAATTGATGTATTTCAGTTCTGTCCCAAATCTAAGTAAATATTAAAATATTTTAACAATTTTATTCAAAATTCTATTCAAAATACTAACCTGTCTACTTCTCTCAATCTTTTCTTGCTCAGGAGAACGGTCGTGTCGATGTTGAGGCATCAAACCTTGGGCTAAAAGCTCCTTTACTCTTCCACTCATCATTAAGTCGGTTAGAGCATTGTGAGCGTCCTGAATGTTTTCATGGCGGAATGCGCAAATACCTAATTGAACCATTGCTCTGTTGTACATAATCTGGAAGAAACACATTTTTAACACCGTTAGATTACGCATTCAATAATCAAGTCTTTTAACTGTAAATTCATAGATCAAAGTTTGAACTTACTTGAGTTGCAGGGTCTGAATGATGAATCACTTCTTGTAAATGTGACATGAGAATCAAATCTCTTGCTTCAAACCAATTATCGTGCAGTGCGTGATGGTAGATATGACAAAGTATGGCTCTTGTTCGTAGCCTGTCAGTAGTGTCCTTTGCATAAACATATCCGGCTAATCGTTGAATATCATCTACACTGGTCTCGCCCTTGAATTCGCCCTGCAAATTTTAAAAAGTACACAAAGCCGTTAATAATACAAATAACTTCCAGTTCCATGATTCTTATAAAGTCTATAGAAAAATTTTAGTAAACTTTTCTTATTCAATGTTAGTGTCGGCAACCGTAAACAGTGGAACAAAAGTGTAAGCTTTTGTTCCTGGATTAGATAGTCATTTTACTTTTGCACTTAATTCTTTACAACCAGTCAACCAATTGAGACTTGGCAGTACTGCATAAAGTGCATTTGAAATGGAATTAAACATTTTAAAAATAAATCAAATGCGGAAGCTTACCCTTTTCTTTTTCAGTACCCTCACGTCGAATTTGTAATACATGTGCTCAATTTTCTTGTAGTAGGCACGGCACATGACTCCTTTGTCGTTAACTAGATGAGTTGATTCTAAATAAGCAAGGAGACGATCCAGCATTTCACAAATCTTCTTTTCATCCTGAACTCGCTCCAGGTAATCGAAAGAATGAGAATCCAATTCCTGTAAAGACAACATAAGGAAGAGTTTCATTACACGGAAAAATAGAAAAACAAAAAAGTAAAAATGTCAGCCATAGTTTGAAAATTCAACAGTTAATTGGATTTACGAACCTTAAGTACTTTCAAAAATTCCTCATCCAGTCTCTCGAAAACGGTCATGAGACAACCTCTAATCCTCAATGGTGTCTTTTCAAGCTCTTCTCCATCCTCAGCTATATTTTCATCAATCTAAAATAATTGAAACGATAATCGTAATTAACATTTTTTAAATAGTTCAAAATCAGGCAAGCAGGAAAACTAAGTTTTACATACCGTCAAAGTGTCTTTGGACGCAATAGCCATTCCCAGCATTTCATTGACTTTCTCCAAAAGCCTAATCCAGTATTGCACCTTTTGAACCTCGTGGACTTTCAAACTGTAGTCAAAGATAGCAGCAACGATGGAAAATCCTATTTTAATTGCAACTCCAGCGCCCAAATTGTGCTCCCTGGCCACATTCTCCAACTCAACAAGAAGTTCAATTTGCTCCTTCCGGTCAGTTCCTTTTTTCCCTCTTACGGCAGTGATTTCTGCCAGTTTCTTCATAACTACGGGCACATTAATTTCTTGGTCCTTCTGGAACATTTTTGGACGCTCGGCTTGGACGCCTCCTTTCACAACCTCCCATTGACCGGACTCATCCTCTTCAATTAACTCCTGATCCCTTAACTTAGATTTTGCGACATCCTTCTTTTTCAGTTCCCTTTCCTTTTGCTTCTTTTTGCGACCTTCTTCCTCTTCTTTCTCCGTGGTCCTCTTTAAGAATTTTTGACGGAGGTCGGTGTAGTCGGCTTCATCAGACGAACTGGAGGTTTCATCAGAATCAGAACCCCAGTAAGAATCGTCTGACTCATCATCTCCATCGGCCTATTACAAAGAAATGATAATAGAGAGATTATTTCTTTAATCATGACTAAATTCATAAATTGCATTTGCTTAACCTATTTTTTCTTTGTTCATCATGTTCATACCTTTGCCACTTTCTTGGCATCATCCTTTTTAGACGGCTTCTTTTCTCTGACTTCCGGTTCACTTTCACTGTCGTCATCATCTTCTACCTCTTTATCTTCGTCGTCGTCATCCTCGTCCAGGAGCTCTGGGTTATCCCTATACTTGGCCAGTTCTTCCTCAAAGTCTTTATTGTATTTCCTAAGCTTTTGCCTGAGTGTAGCCAAACTCTTGGAATTCATTTTACTCATAGTCTTTTTGTTTTCCCATTGCTGATTCACATAAAGTTCCAATTGAGCTAGGATTCTGAGGTAAAAGCTCGGAGTGAGACCTTTCTCCTCCTTCTGGATAACCGGCAGTGCTTTTTGGTGTGCTTTTGTAAGATCCTCATAGCCTAAAATGGAAATTAAAATAAAAGTACGTACACAGATTTAGAATCTAGTTTCAAATCTCTGAACCTAAGTAGTAAGTCTGTTAAATTAAATATCATATTTACTTACAATCAAGGATATTCGACATATCGTTGTTCTTCCGGAAGTTTCTAATTTTCTTCACCAGACTGTGCATCTCTTCGTACCTCTTTTCTCGAGCGGACCGAACAATCCGCTTACTCGCTTGTTCTTCTTCATCTTCGCTGAGCTGTAAAGAAAATGAAGCAAAATTATAATCTTAATTAAATTTGACGTTGCAACGATAACTAATCATTTGCTCCCGCCCGGCAAATCGCACACCACCACTGAAAGCTTTGCCCTTTTCCTTTCACTTTCACCACTTGAATCTTTAAACTTGAAGAATCTTCTTTCTCAATTCACTATTTCACACAGTTAACTAAGTAGGTAGTTAAAGTAAACTTAGTTAAGTTTAACTTACATAAACGGTGGGCTGTACGGTTGGTTTAGTAATTGGGGTCTCGTCCTCGGACGAGGATTCGGTTTCGGAATCCGAACCTCTTGCATAAAAACGACTCATTGTGGCTTAAATCACCTTTTTAAACACTTTCTCGATTAAAAACGGTTAAAAGCACGGAGAATTTAATTAAAAATTGCAAAAGGCTGCTGCTGTTAAAGCCGAGTCGGCTTGCTAAAAAGTGGCGAAAAGGTGGAAGTGGCAGGAAAAGCAAGCTGAGCCAGCAATATGCCAAGTCGGCATTCCCCTTCAAAAGTTAGCGACGATGAACTCACGCAGCACGGACAGCAACTTCATACTTTCCTCCTTTTCACATTTTGACAGTGTCCCATACACTCCCATGCACTATTCACATTCTCCTCACTTTACATGGAAAGGATAGCCCCAGGCCGCTTCCGCAGTCTCTCCGTGTATTCTCGCCGCTTTGCTTTTAACAAGGAGGAGGGGTCATTGTGTTGAGGGGCAAGTTGAGACTGGAACGGGTAGTTTGAAGGGTGTTTTCTTTTCATTTTGGTATTCACTTGGGACTTGAATTGAGAGCAGTCACAAAACAATTTAAAAGTACTTTTTAATTGGGTTTAATTAACTTTTAATAAAGGACTTCAAAATGGCGATGGGAATGCAGAGACGAGCAAACGTAAGTTTTTAATTGTTAGTTTATTCTAAACGTTTGTTTTAGGTTTATGATTGTGATTTGAAAGTTTAATGTAGAAGTTTAATTAATTGAGATTAAGGTTTGATTTTTATTTGATTGTTTCAGGTCCGTTTGCCACCGGAGGTTAATAGAGTCTTGTATGTCCGTAATCTACCGTACAAGATCACCGCTGAAGAAATGTATGATATCTTCGGCAAGTATGGGGCCATCAGACAAATTAGAGTGTGAGTTTAATTTTTAATTTTTAAAATCTTGATTTGAAAATTGTTTAGAGATTGTTCTGATTTATTTAATCAAGTTGTGTCAATTTTCTGTTTATTTAACAGGGGAAACACACCGGAGACGAAAGGAACGGCTTTTGTAGTTTACGAAGACATTTTTGACGCAAAAAACGCCTGTGACCACTTGTCCGGATTTAATGTTTGTAACAGATATTTAGTTGTTTTGTATTATCAAGCGACCAAGGCGTTTAAGAAAGTGGATACCGAGAAGAAATTGGAGGAGATCGAAAAAATGAAGACAAAGTATGGATTGAGTACGCCAGAGCAGCAAGGACAAACCGCATAATAATAAATGTTATATTAAATAATGGTTAATTATTTTTATAAAGAGAAGTGGATTGTAGTTTGTGAATAATCTCTGTAAAATATACATATACGCTATTATGTTTTTCTGATCATAAAACAAAATCAATAGATTTGATTTTTAAGTATTTAAGTTTAAATTAGATGTTTTTAATCCCAATTTTTTAAATGCGTTTCAATAAAATAAAGCATTCACACTAAATATAAAAACATTAAATTATTGCAAATTGAAAAACATTTATCATCAGTCACGTTATGTAATTAAAAAAAAAACAGAAAAAAATCGGGTCGATCTCGGTTCCGTCCGATGATCTGCCACTTTCATCCCACGCATTCAATGCGAAAGCAAACGGAAGCTTCGTTTTTTATCAGCTCAGGTGTAACTCGGCGTGTCACGTCACCCCGTGAGCATTTCCCACAGCAAAAGCAGGTAGCGGCGATCTGTGAAGTCAATTTTTTTGTGGTAGTTTCTCAGTCCGTTTTTAATCACAACAGAAAAGTTAATTGCAATTACAAAATTAACTGTCCTCGGTGAGGTTTTGTTTGAAAAGAATATTTGTATTAATTCGTTCCTTGCTTTGAAATAAAACTCGAGATGAGTTTGGTTCAATACGTCATTTTACGAAAGGATTTGCAAACGGTTTTGAACTGGCCCTTGGGAGCACTTTTTGGTAAGCTGATTTTTTAAATGTTATCAATATTTAAGAAGTTAATTAGCTAAGGACAGTTAGGTAGTGCACATTCGTTTGCAGTTTTGTCGAAATTTATGAACCACAACCACACAATTTTATTAAAACACAACACTTTCGTAACTGGGTTTCAAAGGTGCATTTAAATAATTCACTGACTCTAATTGTGGTGACATTAATCCAGTTAACTCAAAATGGTCCAGATTGAGATCGAAACGCCTGCTGTTAAGGTATAAGCAGTGACAAGTGCCAATTATTGGAATTTTGTTGATTTACTCACCTTTGAGTGACTGCAAGTGTAAATGAACAATCAAAACAAGACACCTGCGGGAGGTGACCTACATGAACCAAGCGTGGTGATCAAATCAAGGTCAAAGCAAAGCATAATTAATTACTATAAACTATCAATACTTAATGCTGCCTGTGAGGGTTTAAAGTTTCAGTTTTTGAAGGCACTTTGATTGTCAAAACTCAAAACTGTTAAATAGGTGAAGGGACCGGCATTCTGTTGATTTAATTTCGTTTAATTTCTTAAATTAGATGGTTGGTGCTACATTTCATTCTGATTGAAATTGCAAGATTTTGATTTAATTAAGTTGAGATCCTTTTTTGTTCCGTTATTTTAATAATGAGAGTAACGTAATGGTATGGTTATCAATGTTAATGTTATAGCTCAGGCATGTCATGCGTCAACGGCTGTGCTGCACATTTTTAAAGATGATCCGAATACAGTTGAGTACTTGGCTAATTTGGACAGTATGCACAAAGTGGTAATTAATTCAACTCATTTTATAAAGCTTCTTTGAATAGAGAGGTTCTCTTTTTATTTTAATTCAAAATCAGGCAAATGTGTGAAAGAAATTGTCAACTTTTTGTACTCCAAAGGTCTTGCAAGCACCTGATATGGAATCTTTAACATCGCTCGCGCAAAAGCTGACTGAAAGTAACATAGATCATAAGCTTTGGATAGAGATGCCTGAAAACATTCCGACTTGCATCGCCATTAAACCTTATCAGAAAAACGACGTGAAGGGCTTTGTCCAGAAATTTAAACTGTACTCATAAAAAATCTTCTTTTTGAAAATGAACATCATCTCAATTAATTGTTATATGAAAATGTGCTCAGAATTAGCTAAGCACTTGATTGTATTGAACTGTATAAACTTGATTGAAGTGAGTGAGGTCATTTTTCAATGTTGATGCAGAATAAAAAACGATCCATGTGAAATATTTTATAATATGGCTAAATCACTATAATTAAATATTGTAGCGGGTTTACGGACACCCTTGGTACTAGAAGAGTGCATGCATAAAAATAAAAAGGAACATTTTCTTCCATACACAAGATCATGACATGCGCATGTCGCATGTTACCGGAAGTCGGAAGTCGGAAGGATAAGATTCGCTGTTTCATTTCATAGATTTTGCTGAAAAATTGGAGAGATTAAGACTGTCTGTCTTCACTTGGCGAAATGTTGCAATGTTGCGCTCATTCTTTGAAAATCCTAGTAATATTTTAAAGATTTCAGTTTTTATTTTACCATTACCAAATTACCATACAAATGGCTAGATAAAAGTTTCAAAAAGTGAAAGGACATTTTTCAGGATAATCCTGAAGCATTTACCCAATTTATTTTGTTAATCGTTTTTTGGCTTTCTGTAAACTTTCATTTCATCAACATTCAGCTTGTAATGTGTAATCAAATATCCGTTTTGTGTAGGATTGAAGTAAGGATAAAAATGAAATTGAAAATCTTAGGTCTTTTTGAGGTGATTATTGAATGTATAATATTTAATGGCAATCGTTATTATAAATGGATTTGGCTGGGATTTTTAGCAACAACCAACCGGCGGTTGGAATTGAAAGTTAGTTTGGAATCATCCTGATCCTATTTCATTTCTCGAGCTCGAGTTGTTTTTAAAGCCCGACATATTTTCATAAGTTGGGTTGGTTGCTTTATGTTATGTTAATGTTTTGATTTTTTATTTGATGAGTGTGTGCAATGTGCCAAATTCGCACTCTGTCTTTTATGTAAAGTTGAATGTAAATACCTACCCACGACGACATCCGCATCCACATGGCTCATGGCATTCCCATAACTTTTTGCATAAAATAAATAAAACATTTTGATAACGGTTATAGATCAGCGTGAAAGAGTAACCTATTTTTTAGTGGTGACATTTGTGACGTGTCTGTAACAAAACAATAATAATATCTGCAACATTTCTCACTCACTCATGATCACAAAGTAGTCTAGGCCTAGGATTTGTTTCGAAAAAAAGTGTGGTATGTGAGTGCAGGTTTCGTTTTCAAAATAAAAATGACTCGAATTTCCTGCGTCTTGTTAATTTGCTAGAATCTTAGGGTTGATGAGGATGTTGGTGACTGATGACATTTGGCCAAGATATGATCTAGGCCACATAAAATGACATGACACATTTGACATTGTCATTCTCGCCCTGGCTTTAGTCAGTGGAATTGAATTGGTTCTAGTTAGTGGTAATTAGGGAAGATTACATTGTGAAATTGCTAAAAGCGTCTTTTTGCATTGCAAAGCTTAATAAATATAAATCACATTTATGTTCAATGTATGTCTACAAAAAACATATAAATCTGTTGTAAGATAGATTTTACTGGTATGTTCCGATTGAGTTTTCAATTTTACACCAATTTCACACATCTGTGCTTTCACATTTTTCTCATCCGTGGAATAATGTATCTTTCAACAAGTTTTCCCATATTTTTTGCGGTTTGCGGAAGGAGGATGTAAATGTAAGAAAGCATTTGAATAAAAACTGAAACTGCTCGGAAATACATGAAGGATGGGTTGGAAAAGTAAAGTAAATAAGAGCGTTGGCTTCTTTCTGTCTCCTCTGTCTACCTCCATCCAACTCCAACTTCATCAATCCCCAAATACATTTCAGGAAGCTCTTGTTTTAGTTTAGTATTGCAATAATCTCTCTGTCTGTCTGTGTGTACATCAACATTGGATTGGAACGGAAGTTTTGGTTTGGTTGGTTCTCCATTTTTCTGCCATTTACTGATAAAGGGTGACAGGGGTTCATTTTTGCAACTCTCTCGAACGAAACGACGGAACGACATCCTCCGCTTGAAATTGAAATGCTCGAAAGTAAAGTTTCCGTTTTGTACGTAAATAATATTGCTTTTCGCTTTGGGATTTGGGAATACTACGACCACGTATATTTCGTCACGCTTCAATATCTTTAGAAGCTGGGTCGGGTCGACTTCTTTTTTTTTTCTTAAAATACATTTTCGCTAGATTAAGAAGATACGTATATAGTCTAGGTTAACTTTTACCCTTTTTTATATTAAGATTAAAAAAGAATGCCACAAAATCTTAATTAATAGTGACTATTGAAAGTGAAGATTAATATGGTTTAAGTGGAGTGAGCCACTGCCCAAGAAAATGTTTCGTACCGGTTAAACGGAGCTTCATGTGCGATTTGCTATTACATTTAATACATATGACATATCTATGTACATACATTAGTGGTGGAGTAATAAAAAGCATAGTAATCTGCTTAATCTTAATATAATAGGCAGTTAAAGCAGTTATAATTCATCAAATGAAACTTGAAACTGTAAACGTAGTGTACATGGAATGCAATACATCCGAATTTCAACGCAATTGATATTCATGATAATCAAGTACTGACTGACTGAGAAAGCAGCAGCTTTCTAATGGTATTTCTCTACACGGGTAATAATAAGATTAGCGATGGTAATAATAACGGTCTCAAAAGTCTCTCTAACAGACAATACGCAACGGAACAAGTAAATAGTAATTTCATATCTCACTTGTCTTGCCTGTGCCTCCCTTTTCTAGTAACAGGACACTATCTATGTAATATATGTGTATATGTAAGTAAAAGAAAGGGTTAAAAATAAAACCCGACATGAGAAGAGTTAAGAATTTCCTAAAATAATCTTTCAACTCTCAAAGTAACATGACGGATAGTTCAAAAAGCTGTTAGGGCTAGATAGAGGAAGGAGTATCTCAAATGTGAGAATTTAACATGAAGATTACTAACATGATCATGAGCTCTGGTTTCTTCGATTTTTAGCTGTCTAGTCTAGTCTGTGTCATGCGATTTTCAAACTGAACCGAGAAGAGCAATAATATTAACATTGCTTACACATTAACTTCTTAACATCTTCTGACATGACACCGCCGCCGCTTCAAAATGTTCGGGAAGGAATATAAAACTTGACTTGAGCTTGTTCGTGTCGTGTTGCTCTTCCTCCCTTAATCTTCCGTGCTCTGCTCTATTCCATTCCATACAATGTTTCAGAGCATAGCTAACATGATAATAAAATTTTCTGATTTTCGAGCTTGTGAAGCAAAGTGGAGGTAGTTTCACTTTGGAGCTAGAGATTGTCACACGGAGGAGGACGTATCGCCAAAATCGCCATTCCATTGGCGTGTGTTGTGTGAGTGTGTTTGCGTTTGTGTGGCAAAAAGAAAATGTCCAAGAAAACGATCCTGAGGAGAGTTTTAAAAATGTATGCATACGTCATTTCCGAAATGACAAAGTATTAGAAGAAGTTTAAAAGGGTTTTTGTGGGGTTACGTGATACTTATAACTTATAATAGGAAGAGTAAATAAAAATGCTCAAATAAATGGTTTTATTGCAAGTATTGCAACTGCAGTATTTTGTTTGGCGTTCGATAAGTTGCTTTGAAAAATGTGTTTCACTTAATTGTGCTTTTGTGTCCCATTTCAAAGTGCTGTCGTGGCTTGTTCTTTCGTGTGTGATTTGCGTGTTTAGCATTTGTGGGCATTTTCAATTCATGAATGAAAAGTTTATAAAAAATTAATGTGGTTTCAGTAAGTGATAAATATTTCAATCTGTGTGTACAGCATTTTGTATACTCTTTGATTGAATCCATGTTAAATTGGTAAGGATTAAAAGGTGCTAATGATCAATCAGATAACGTTTTACTTTGTATGTGTCAATTGTTTTGACTGACTTTTGCAAAGAAAAAATTCTGCTTCAGCACGGTCTTGAATGTGTCTGTAATTTTTCAAAATTTCAACCGTTTCGTCTGATAAATCTGAAACGTTTCGTTTCCTGTCGGTGCCATGATCATGGGCCCACACACTATGCACAACTGTTTGTATTAATGATCAGTGTAATTTCGGTTTACTGAAAACTGCAACTGTTTCCGGTTGTAGCCATCTGTGCAAAATCTCAGGATGGAGTTGTTGGAATTTAAAATTGTGCTTTCATCATCTCAATTCAAACTCAAACGCTTGTATAACTGATTGAATGTTTAAAAAACAAATTTCAATGTTGTTTATCATCAGTGTTGTTGGTTGCAAGAGGTTGAAAATTGTTACAGAGATGCATTCTGTTGGTGATACGTAATACCAGTATTAATTAAATTCAAAATGACTCTTTTTGGAACTGGAACCTCCTCAGGATTTGTATTAAAATGCTGAGCTGATGCTGACGCAGTCATTCCCTTTGTGTTCATTTCATGGTGATTTGTCTTGTAAGTTGTGAGATTGAATCGAATACCGGAAGTAAACCATGAGTACCCGGAAAGCTCGACCAGTTAGACATTCCATGAGGGGTCGGCCTCCAGTTAGGCGCTCCCGGTCTTGGGAGGACCCGGAGCGCTATCTGGACGATGATCTCGGCCGACATACCAAATTGAAAAATTGTTGTCGCTCAGTGGCGACTTTCATGTGTACACAAGTTGGCGTCGGTGGCATCATTGTTTGTTACGCCATTGTTGGGGCGTTTGGCTTCATGGCGCTTGAGACGCAGGATGATTCCGTCGCAGACTCCGTTCTGAGAAATGTTCTGCTATCGCGTGACCAAACTACTGCACAACTCTACGCAGAATTCAACGAATACCAATTTAATGAGACTGAGTGGAGAATTAAGGCCGATATTACTCTTCACGCGTTTCAGGTTGGTAATTAATTTAAATTAATTAATGTGACAAATTACATTTGCTAACGGGAAGAAAAACCGGTGCTTCCACAGAGAGACGTGGTGGATGCGGTGAAAAAGGGCTACGATGGCAGATCGGCGAAAGAGCAGTGGAACTTTCCTGCAGCGCTCATGTTCACCCTTTCCATTTTCACGATGATAGGGTACGGAAATCTCGTTCCACGAACGGAGTGGGGGAAAGTTATCACGATTTTTTACGCAGTTTTTGGCATTCCACTGTACATCCTGTACTTTATGAATATGGGCAAAGTGCTCGCCAGCACTTTTAAGTGGCTCTACATCAAAATCAACTCGTGCACTTTTGGTATGTCTTCTAACACTTTTTGCCCCGAAAAAATAAATGGGAAATTAAATCATTAAGGGAATTTGGTAATTTAGTGCCTGATGAGGGAGGAGGAGGTGTCGGGGGAGGATCAGGTCAGGGCTCATCCTCTCACCAAACACACGGCTCACACCGAAGTCGAGCCAGTGATCTCGATGAAGACGAAACTGTCATTGTTCCTAGCTCTGCATCTATTTACGTCCTCTTCAGTTACATTTGTGTGGGCACAATTATGTTCGCTGAATGGGAGGGATGGGAGTATTTAGATTCTGTGTATTTTTGCGTCACGAGCCTGTGCAAAATAGGTTTAGGGGATTTCGTTCCAGGTGAGCTACACTCATTTTGGCACATGCATTTCATTTTAATTCTTCCCCGATAAAAATATTTCTGTGTAATACAATAAAATCTCACTCACTGACTAATTTCCCTTCTAAAAAAACCTGCAACTCTAAATTCTAATAACATAAAGTCAAAGTGTTCAATAATACAAAATGCAAGTACCGTAAAACTTCAAATTACACAGATAGACAAGGGAAAGTTTAACTTTGCCCTATAATTGTGACCCGGTTAAAATAAGACAAATTGCAAAAACGCATCATTTAATTAATATTCATAATGAAGCCCCTAAAATTTAGTATTGTTGCGTATAATAATTTAGATCATTTATTGTATTGGAAAAATAAAAGTTGTTCAAAATGCAGAGAATTTGTCTGTAGAGAAGTTTTCGTTTTTATCTCAAGTTTCAAATAGGACCGAGGTTAGGTTTTTAATAAGTTTTAATTTTATTTTATGCCCAGTCAAAATGAAGAATTACGGTATTTTGTTTAGTTCTAAAATCTATTGTGTTTTAAAAAATATTTTAGTTTTTGCTTTATTTTATCTAAACTTTTTTTAGTCGACACAAAAATCGTGAGGTAAAAAATAAGCGTAATAATGTCTGAGAAAATGGCTCATTAAGCTTGCCTTGTTGTGTTGTAATGTGTTAAGGAACGAATATTGATGAGTCGGAGGAGGGCAACCAGACGAAGCTAGTGATAAACTTTATCTACCTTTTGTTGGGTCTTGGCTTAGTGGCCATGTGTTATAATCTCTTGAAAGAGGAAGTTCTTGCCAAATTGAAACAGTTGAAAACGGATGTGAAGGATGTGTTTCATTACATGAGGCACGAGTGCACGTGTGCAGATTGCAAGTAAAGTAAAACGGGGATTGCGAACATTGCAAGAAAGAAAGATGCATGACATTACTTACATACGTACTAATATGTGGCGCTTATCTTCTGGAAAAAGACTGAAAAATAAAATAAAACTGAACACTTTATCTGTCTCATCAATTCGGGAATGAAGAAAGGAGAAAAAGTTGAGTTCACTTTGTTCAAACAGTACCACACACAGCCGTGCGACGCCGTCAAAATGGTGATGATAAGATCAACGCTTGTTATTTTATGCAATGGTCCAAAACGTTTAGTTCATTAGGGCTATCTTGTCACAAATTATCGTGTAACGCATCTTGAATATTAAATAGCTCGACGTGTCTCCTTTAATTGTGCAGCCGTCGTCTGATTATCATAAAATAGTTTTGAGAAAGTGTTGATAAATTGTGGTGGTTCATTTTTGAGAATTTATGAGTTTTCAAAGGATGTCTGAGGAGTAGTAGTCAAGATGATGATGATGATGTGCTTAAATTAGATAAATTGCAAGACATTTAGGATGTATAAGATAAGTGCAATTTTCTGTGATGGGGTTCCCGTTAACTGTGCTAAATGTGCTTTTATCTGAAATTGCAATCGGACTCTTATTTAAATTTTCAAGAGCACGTTGAAGTTGAAGACTGATTTATCTGTCTGTCTGGTATCCCGGGTGGTTGGTAACTTACAGCGTGCTTTTTCAAGAAGAACGCGGTTAACTAGAACGCAACGGAAGGAAAAACGAACGGGACGTTCGTTAGATCGTTCGTTCGTTGACGCTGACATCGCAAAGGAGAAAAATAATGGATGAGACACAGACAGATAGCATGATTGGAATGAGTGATGAGGACGGCGGAGGGAGCGGGGCGAGTGGCGGTGATGAAGCCAACTGTGATGGGAGCAGCTCTTCTTCTGGTGCAATTATTGAGAATAACGATACTGATAATGAAGCTCAGCAAGGAAGAGAAGAGGAGGTGCAACAACAACTACCACAGCAAAACCATGACACGAGCAATTCCAACAATGACAGCACTACAACGAACCACAATCACGAAAATTCAACGGCGGAAGGTAATTGTAACGAAATTAACCCGGTGACTGTTACAGCTACCAAAACAGCTCCCAACAACAACCTCCATGATATTCCACTGGCGGCCGTTGTGGCTGCCACGCCCAGGAGATATCTTCAGGTGGAGGGTTACGATGGACGCAGGAATGATATCGTTTACTGTAGGCCATTGACCAGTGCCATTATGCAGAATAATGACATTACCGCGAATTCCAGTCTCGAGTCGGATGTAGACGCGCAGTCGACGGGGGGCGAGCAGGATGACCGTCACAGGTTGATGCTTTTCTTTGGGGGTGATATTCAGGTATTACAAATAAAAAGATAAATATAACAAACCATGTTTTCGAGGGATACTTTTTATTAATCAAATTTTATTAAATAGGACTTTCCTGAAATGATGGAGCAGCACCGTGATCACCGAACGTACGTCGACTTCAACTTGGAAGCTACAGCTGTAATGCTTCAGAAGCAATTCCCAGATCATCACGTGGCGGTTGTGAGGCCAAGTCGTATTCAAATGTTAACCTTTAGCTGTTACGATAACTTTGTTCATTGCAATCATACCGGCGCTCCAGAGCATGTAATCACTCATCACTCTCTGCATCATTTGGAGCTGCTACTGCAAAACCTGTCCAAGAGAATAGCGAAGGAAGACAAAGAGAATGAGCTTGAAGCAGCGAAAAACGATCTGGTGGATGGAGCAACGAAACTGGGAGTTAACGATGAAGATTCGACGGTGTCATCGACAACTGTAGACGAATCGACGGGGGTAGCACAACGTAACCATAAAGATAATGTTAGTCTTCGATTAGACCGCGCGTTGATTAGTTTAGTGGGATTTAGTAAGGGTTGTGTAGTTCTCAACCAACTTCTCTATGAATTTCATTATTTAAAGGTAATTTTGAGATAATTAATTTCTATTATGTAAATGAGTGTGGTTTGTTACAGACAGATTGAGTATTAAATTTGGATTTTTCTTGTTTAGACTTTAACTCCAGATGACCTTTCCATGGACGAGTTCCTGGTTTGTATTAAAGATATGTATTGGCTAGACGGTGGCCACAACGGTGGAAAGAATACATGGATTACGTCTAGATCTCTACTCGAGACTCTTATTAGACTCGGAGTGCGTATTCATGTGCATCTGACTCCTTACCAGGTTAGGCAAACGTCATCTCCATCACTAATTTTGTTTACTGAATTTTGCTTTTCTTAACCGTGTACCTATTTTCTTTTACAGCTGTTGGATGACCGACGACCTTGGATCCGCAAGGAAGAGAAACTTTTCTCCGATCTGCTAAAAAAGTTTAATGCTCCAATTATTCGACAAATACACTTTGAGAGTGAGCCAGCGTCTCTTCACCAACATTTACGAATTATTAGTGACTTCGCGTCGGAGGAAGATAAATTAGTAGAAGCTCACCATGAAATTAACATGGAACATTAAAAAGTAAATTAGGAAAGAAAAATCCCCTTTAAATATGCAGTGCGCGCAGTGCAGTGCAGGTTGATAAACAAACTAAAAATGCTATACCATACCTTTAAAATAATTAATAGCTGCTCTTCAATTACTCATCTTGAATCTTGAAGGAAATCGAAAATGACCTGTTTTTAAATGCCTTCTTGCATTTAAAAAAATGTAACCGATTCGTCTTTAACTGTTGTCTGTAAGTAATTAAATTAATGTAAAGACCTGGCAGCTGAGAAATTTAGGAACGGACGGTGATTAATGATTCTTTTTTGCTAGTAGCGAGAACCGGAGAAAAATTAACTTTAATTAATTTATCACAATACAATTACATTATTACAAAAAATTGTACGTAGGGAAGAAGAGAAACTGAACAAAGAACCAAATCTTAAATACTACACTGTTATTAATATGTCACATAATGTATCAAATCAATTAACTAAATACTACATTACACCTTTGAAGAAATTAGACTAATAATATTAATTAATGAAATAAGTAAATGTACTCTGAATGCTTTATTTTTATGATATTACAATTACAAATCTCTATATATTGTATTGATAAAATATGTACAAAACTACATTATACAAGAGTGTAGTTTAATTGACATTATTATTATAATTATTAATTAATTATTATATTGAATAAAGTTTCTCTCAGTATAAAATACTTCAGAAGATGCTTTATATTAGGCTACTTAAAATAATGAGCGGCAGTGAGTGCAGAAGTGAATGAGTGTCAGTGTCATTTCTTCGAAGAAGCTTAAAACTTTTGTTTGCGAGTAAAAATTCCAAATGAATGAACTAGTTTGAAATTGACAAGACAAGAGTGTGTTGTTTGCGTACGTACGTTCTTCTTAAACAAGATTTAAAACAATTCCTCTCTCGTTGGTGCGATCGTGTATTTTAACTTTTATTATATTTAAAATTATTTTATGCTTTGTACAAAACTCAAGAACGAAACATTAAAAATCTTCTAGTGCGATTGGAGTGGAGATAAAAATAAATACAATATTAAGTTAATTAGCTTAATTATGATTATGATGATTATTATAATATTGAAAAAAGCACAGTTTGACATGTACAGACTTCAGAAAATTTAATTGTTATTTCAATGTTATATAATTATTATTTAGTTTGACGAAGGAAAACTTAATTTTCAAATTCAGAGCTCTATTTAACCTGATTTTTTTAGAAAAGGCTTAAAAATTAAAAATAGTATTAATGTTATTATACGCATTATTATTATTATTATTATTATTAATTATTATAAAAAAGCTCTGGAGCAAAGCAAATTAAATGGGTTTTATATTCACACTTACGTACAGAAATAAATTATACAAGAAAATGTACTAACTTTAAAGAAGGAATTTTAAAGTACTTAAAAATATATAAGAAAAACCTCCAGCAGGAAAATCTACGCTCGTATTTAAAATACACATCTACTTAAACTAACTTTAACTGGTTGATTTTTTTTAATGTTTAATTTTTTCAAAGGTAATTTCTGCATAGGGTACATTTTCTTCACATGACGTTATACATTCGTCGCGTCGCACGCATATTTTAAGCGTGTCACATTACATTATATTTCGAAGGCTTGGTCCATGATTTCGTGAAAAGAGTTATTCATGGTGTAAGCAACTCAAAGAACGGGAGACTTTGACTAAGAGAAGTTTTTGTTTTGTGTAGAAGAAAAGGAAAAAGAGACGAGTTGTTGTGAGTGTGTGCGCCATAAAAAGATTAATTAACCAACTTGAAACTTGAAGAACCTCACACGACGGTGGAGGAAAAGAGGAAGTTAAAAAATAATAATGATTGTGCATGAAATGATAAGAGGAAGCCGCAAAAAATTATTGTTAGCAATTCATTATAAAATGACATGACACGCTGCTAGTCGCATTCTACTTTTTCACTGTTACATCAGTCCCGACTTCCGTTCCGTGCAGACTGGGACTTCTGCATGCAACGGTGAAAGGAGAATAAGAAATTTTTACAACATTGTGATTTATGCGAATCGTTGACTCGGAATAATATTTACAATAATAGCTCTTCGTTTCTTTCCAAGTAAATATAAATATACCTAAGGTCCGCACACACGAATATTTTGCTCAACCGAGCTATTTTATCCCTAGTTTGCGTCTTAAGAATTTTTCAAAGTGCCTCGGGAAGAGTGAATCGTGAACAAGAAGTTACGTTCTGTGAAGAAGAGAATGCAAATTCTTGGCACTCGTCCATTTCGTCTTTTTCTTTCTCCATTCTTCCCGAGTTACGACACAAGCTATGTAAAGCACGATGTTAAACCAATCGTTAAAATCTGTTAGCGAGAGTATCAAAAACCCGAGTGTAGTATCAAACACCACTTCATTTTATTAGTCCGTTTCATGAAAAAAAGTTCACTCAATCTGTCAGGATTTTTGTTTAGACTTTTTCGAAACCCTCGTAAGTATTCACAATTCACTCATGCCACTCTTTATCGCTTCATTTTGTCTTCGAGCAGACACTAAACTCCTACTACTGGAAATAAATTTTACCTCGAAGAATTAAACGACAAAAAAAACCGAACACGAAAGAAAAATGCTTTAAAAAACATTGATGCATGATCATGAGATGACATGACACACGTATAACCACTTGATAATAAAGCAGGTGTTTCATTCCTTCGGGTGCCTGGATCTGGAATGCTCTTGATCGTCCCCGAATTTTAACTGTTTGTAGAAACTAGGAAAATAAACTTTCGCCAGACGTTTTGTATTTATTGACTTAACTGCTTGGTTTTATTTCAATCACCGATTCTTTTGTTTGTTTTGTTCTTGTTACTTTTACAAGTTGCTTTCCGAACGCGGTAATAAAAAATGTCGGTTGTGACTAACAAAAAGTTGCGTGAGACTAGACGGTTACAAAAACAAGTGTATAAAAACGAGTTCCGCAGAGTTACTTTACATTATTACATGCATGAAAAAACACATGAAAATCATAATTTCGTCAACAATGTTAAAAAACTTAAAACTAACTTAAAGCTAAGTTACTACATTTTCAGTACCGGTGAGTGAGAGAGAACAATTTACTAATAAGTTGGAAAGTAAGATTTATTAAGTACATGATTTTTACAACGCGAAGTCTTGAGCCATAAAATATACAGAATGTCCTTAAGTACTTTTTGTAACAGATGAAAACATGACCAGTATAGGTATATTAACTTTAATTAAGTATTTTACTTGTACCAGTATCAGGGTTGATCGACGACGTCCACTATTATATGTAATTGTATCAAAACTTGAAGTATCATATCATATTTTGTGTCATTTAGTCATTTCGTCATTACACAGATCCGAGATGAGGTACAGCAGACTTTATTGATTGATTCCGTATGCATGATCACCGGAGTTCATCTTTGGGCGTATGTAAATCACCGGACGGGAATCTGCTGGGTGTATCAAATCTGTCTTGTTTCGTGCCCATTCATCTTCCTCTAACGCCTAAAAAATAAACGATTTTTTAAATATACAATTTAATACCTACGTACATCAATTATCTAAAAAGGACTCACCAATTTATGTATTCTTTTGTCTACGTAACTGACTATTACGCTTCCGGGAATCCACAATAAAGACGATACGAAAACAACGGTAAAAATGATGTTATCTCGCAGAAACTTGAGAAGCCTGTTGATGTTGATATCTTCGATTATATCCCAGAATCGCTCCACGACATCGTGAACAGTTCGTTCACATTGACCCTAAAAATAAATTTAAAATCAATGAGTATTTGAATAAATAAAGAAGCTCAACTAAATATTTTCCACACTTAATCTTAATGTTAAATCAACCTTATTGCAAATTCCTTGAATACAAGGTGTCCCATCGGGAAGAGTTTCGAAAGGCTCGATCGGATAACAAGTGGCATTAAGATGAACACGGCAGCATCTCTTGCAAGCATTCTCCACTGTAAAAAAAAATGGTTAATTAACCAGTTAAATTTTCCAAATTTTTTCTCTTATGTCATCAAAAACTGATTTGTTTTTCATTTTAACTCACATTTATCACACATGCAACTTTGTTTCCCAAGAGTCTCGCAATATGGAATGCATCTTCCAGTTCGGCACTGTCCCTTCTCCAGACAAGGAGTCCCATCCGCCATTGGTGCCGATTTAGGACACTCTGCTGAATTTCCTGTGCATCTACTTTCCTGTTCGCAGGTTGCCAACTGGGCGTCTCGGCACTTTTCTCCAGCAGACATGTACTGGCAATTCTGACAACACGGCGAGTTCTTGTCACTGCAAACTGCTCCTGGTCTCAGCGTGCAGTTCGGTTTGCAACACTGGTCCGAATCTTCAGTTCCCAATAAACCTGCGTCACACTGTTCATTTCCTTCCACACGTAAGTTCCCGCAAAAGGATTCTTCTGGTTCAGAGAAGCATTTGTCAGATTTTGTAAGTAAAACTTTCCTAATTGAGCGAAGACTGCATGGAGAGAATCTCTGTGAAAAATAATAATTTGACAATGAATAAAATTTTTAAAAAATTTAATTGATTGATCATCGATTAATCGAAACATGTATATTATTTATTTATTATTAAGTTTACTTTGTTATTGAGATCGTAACCGGAAACTGAGTACGTGTACATCAAGTAAGATCCACCCTGACTAGCACTAGGACTGCACTCGGGATTATCAGGGTCATGTTCGGAACCCCAATTGTGACCAAATTCGTGAGCAGTGACGAGATCGGCTTCTCGGGTGATTACTCGTTGTCCGTAGTGGTTTCGACTCGAGCTCAGTCCAGAGTTTAAGTAGAGTGTGTACCCATTCTTGAAATATTCTGGAGTGCAGATTCCACCCACAGAATTTCTCCTAGGAGAGCCTACATAAGCTAATCCGAGAATTCCTCCTTCGAACTTAATATCGGTGAAGAGATGAGCTAAACAGAAATCTTTGTGAGTGTATTCTCGACTAAACACTTCCAGCAACGTCCTCACATCCCACTTGTCCATGTGCATGTTGTAGTGCATTTCTCCGTGCTGAGTAACCGTGGGCTCGGAATGTACCACAATCTTCTTAATGACGAATCCCATCCCGTCGAATCCGATCTCATCCGCTTTATCCTTCCACTGTGTCTCTTCGTAAATTTTCGTCACGCGGTCAATCAAGGAAATGAGATAATTAATCGTGGACTTATTACTGGAACCTCCCATTTCTCTATAAAATCTGTAATCAGCGACAAGCAACAGTGGACATCGTGTCTTCTGGGGTCTTAAGGATGACCTCCGCTCCGATAAGGATACGTCTCTTCTCCATCTTTTGATAATTTCTTCATAGTTAGGGTCTATCAGGAGAGTCCCTTCCTCTACGGGGGTTGTTTCATTCCCTTCCTTTACATAAGCACAAACTGGCAATGCCCTTACATCGTCATCCTGCTCGTGATCCCAGGAATATTTCACGTCCGAACCTCGGTAGGTTATCATTGTCAACTGGTCCCCACTGGTCAAATGCCTCCATGATGGCTGCCAACAAAAATTCAAAATTATACATTATGCAAGTTGAACATGGGCGTAGGGAATAATTATTATATAGCATAAAAGTTAATTATTTTACCTCTATATGATAGGTTTCATTTCCGGTCCTTATCGTCGCCGTCATAACCCCATTGTCTTCTAAATGTGCTCGAACATCGGAGTCCGCCTCTCCGAAAACTCGCCCCTGGTAAAAGCTATCACGATCTGCATTTTTAAAAATTATTAAAACAATATTATAGTTTTGATTCTTGAAAATAAATATTTTTAGTAATTATCTTTTAGCTTTACCGATTTGTATAGGAACCTCCGACCCATCCCTGCCAACCTCAAACGCCTTAAACTGGGAGTGAAAGATTCCATGGTTTGGATTCAACACCAGGAGGAAGTCCCTTCCCAGAGTTCGAAACTGAAGTTCCTTAATATGATTAAATGGATGATTACTCGGATTCGCTCCGCGCTTCACAATGTGGTGAGTGAGATCAAGTGCACTTAACAGTTCGTAGTATTTAAGATTCCTTCTGAGATCATTCTTTTTGGAGGTGGCGCTCGCCCCTCGGATTCCGCTACTCGGACTAGTCACAGAGCTTTCTTTGAGAGAGCCAAACAGAGCTAGCAGAACTACCACACAAATCTTGCCCATTATTGTTAGTTAACTGCGACACTTTTAATTATCTTTACTAGATCTTTTAACAATTACATTTTGCCTCATTTTTCAGGAGTTTTTCTAATTCTAACTAAATACCTCATACATCTTAAAATGGAAAAGTAAAATGATTAAAGCTGATTATTAAGCTAATTGACTGATTCATCTTGATTCTTGATAGACATTTGTCAAAATATATAGAGGGTTCCAAAACGTCTTTAATTGCATTCCACTTTCTACTACGATACGATGATGATCAGCTAAACTGGAAAGTGTAGTGTCCTCTCTATGGAACATGGTATGTTGGAGTTCACTGCTCTGCTCGAACGTTGGAGGTTGGAGTTGCAGCTTGCTTGCAGCTCGTGTTCCTCCAATGTTGGATGGAATCGAGTTGGGGAAGTTGGGAACTGGCAACTTCCTGCTCCATTCCATATTCCATCCCTTCACCCTTTTTCATACACATTTACAGAACAGAAGCTCAGCCTGAGCTTGTAAACAAAACGTAAAAAAAGCACTCAAAATGTAAATGCATGAAAGCGAAGCCAAAAGTGGACCACCCAGGAGAAAAGGCATGAACTTGAGCTGAGCATGAGGTGAATACGAAGAGATGCATCTCCTTGCTTATATACTTTCATGTTGCTGCTTGGTACATCTGACTGGAGCATTCGAGCAACAACAAAACTAAAGTGTGCACATGATCACTGATCAGTTTGAAGATCTTATTTAAATGTCACTTTTCTGGAAGAAATCAGAATTTAATTTTGAATTATAATTATTGTGTGATAAGGTGATAACCAACTTGAATTTTGATGTATGGAAAGGTTTTAAACTATTTAACCTCTGGACGCACTTTAATTAAATTAATACAGCAATGAAGTTACCGGAGCGGATGTCAGTCAAGTGAATTTAAATTAAATATTGTTTGTCAAAGTCAAATTCTGGATTTTGTGCCATGGATGTAGCAGAAGTGTCGACTGTCACAGTGAATAACACTGAGATGGACGGAGAAACGGTTAATAAGGTGCAGGTGGCAACAACGGAGCCGGTGTCGAACTTGATTAAGATAATTGTTCTTAATGGCGTCCCCTACGTTTGGGATTCTTCAGGTAAATATGTCAGGCATGAAGTACATAGGCATGATTTGAACTTAAATTCTTTAACTTACTTTTAACCTTTTCTATTCATGACTCATGGTCATGACTGACAGAGTACATGAGACTGAGGAGAGATCACCGAATCTTTGGAGCACTGGACGGAGGCACGATTAAGAACTACACTAAGAATTATTTGATGCAGTCGTTACCTGTCCGTTTGAGTGGAATTGAGGCGTACTATCTGGTGAAGCATGGAATGGCTCTGGCATTCCAAATCCCGGCTTTGAGTGTGTCAGCACCGGAAGTGCCTGTGGAACTTGTGAATCAACTCAAGAAGCAGAGGAAAGAGGAACAGGTAATTTATATTTGTAATATATGATGAACGAACGTAATTAATTGACAATTTAGTTTTAATTTGTGACATTGTTTCTTAAGCTGGAAATTCACCGGAAAAAACGAAAATTAGAAATTGAAGCATTAGTCGACAAAATCATCGAAGGAAAACGTCGCAAAGCACGGGGGATCGTTCCAGACAAGCAGAAAGTGATCCAGGATGAAATGCAGAAAGTCGCTTTGCCCTTCGAGACAACTCAGATCGACCTAGGTATTAAATTAAAGATAACTTTCCTTTCCATCATTCATCTCTTCTTATTCAAGTGTTCCAATAATGCAATTCGTATTTCTCTTTATTTTTTTAAAGTTGACCCGTGGATTACAGAAAGTGACTACGTCCCATGCGAACTGCCCGTTCCCTCCACTCCAATGGAGCGGCTGAGGTACAGTGTATTCGAAGATTTTCATCTACGCAGGAAGTACTACGTTGGAGTCGGACTCAAGTTTGGAGGCGATTTCCTAGCCTATCCCGGCGATCCTCGTGAAACCCACTCGGAATTCATTATTTTATGCCACGACCACTCCAAAGGGGACAAACCACCTTTTATTAAATCGCAAATAAGACTGGCAAATGTTGTAAAGAAAATACTTTTGATAGCCACCTTGGATAAGACAAGTAATAGAGTGAAGTACAAAGTTATGAACTCTGTCAGGCATGGAAGCGAAAGTGAAAATGGGGATGAAAATTCCAAAGCCGTAGCGCAGTTATAATTATTTAATGTGTTCCGTGAGCAGTGACAATGAACTTTTTCCTACATTGTCTTTCTAATGAAATGTTTTGTATGAAATGGGTAAGATGAAATAGACAAGTAAAATCTCAGAATTAAATAAAAAACAAGAATTTGATTTACGAAGTTTATTTTTCTCCAAAACTTTAACCGCTTAATAAAAATGTCAAACACACTCTACACCATACGTCGGAGGAGTTCATTAATCTTATCCTCACGGTTTCCAAAGTCTCCGCCTTCGACGTAGTGGTTTGTCTTCTTTCTCCATCCACCAGTGGGAGTGTTCAGCTACAAAATAATCAAACAGTTACATTTAAATTACATATTTTTGTTTCTTAAAACTACCAGTTGGTATCAAGCGTGAGAGTGGAAAAGTAACTGCAAATGCAAATTTACCTTAAAGGGCCAAAGGAAATTGGAGGCGTACTTGAAATTTTTACCGACAGTAAAAATTTCGTGAACCAGGTCTTCTACGCAGATAATGTCCTTACGACCCAACACCTTTTCGATCACTGCATTAGACGTGATGGGAGTTCGTCTGTGATCAACCTTGACAAAACCACGCTTGTAGATAAGGTCGCGAATGCTCTTCTGATTGGGGTAGCCCCAGGTGATGTAGGGTTCACAAATACGCAGCATGTTCAACGTGGCCTGATCAGATCAAAAAGAAAATTAATTCACCTTGTTGATCTTACAACTATTACATACATAGATTTACACAACACAACCGCTAAAATCCTCTCACCTTGTTCAGCTTAATGAACACTCCATTGTTGATCTGCCTAAGACGGAACAGTTGGAGCGCCTTGCGGACCTTGGGGTGGACCTGGTTGATACTGGAATACAACAAATGCAAAAACAAAATTGAAACACAATTGACAATCAAAAATAAAAAGTGCAGCACTACTGTCATTTCCGTTGTTTTCAAGATGACTTACCCTCTAATTCGCATCACGAACGCCAACTTGGCCTCTGCAGGAACGTAGTAGTTGCCCTTATTCCTGGCCTGACGAGCGAGACGAATTTCATCCCTTTCCTTCGCTCTGTACTCCTTCACGTACTGCTCAGCACGCTTGAAGATTTTAACTCGCTTGTTCCTCAGGAGTCTCTTATGCTGTAATGAATTATTAAAAATCGAAATCAACCACCTACTCAATCACACAGCCTTTTAACCAAAACCACTCAAAGTGAAATAACCAGTTAAAAAAGAAACGCGCAAATTCTAAAAACTGATTAACTAAATAATGACAAACCTTAATAGCCTGGACCAACTTTAACTGTTTGGAAACCTCATGTTTCTTCCTCCTCTTCAAAACGGACTCGGGAACTGCTGGCAATTTCTTGCCGGTCGGCTTAGGTCCCTTGGCCGCCGCAGCCTTTTTGCTATGAGGGCAAATTAAATAAACAAAACATAATTAATTTATACAACACGAAATTAATTACAATCACACATAAATAGTTAGTTAATTATTAGTTAATCTTACCTATCGGACATTTTAAATCGGAAGAAATTAACCTGTATCTAAAAGTAAAGAAATGCTCAAACTCCGCTACTCTGAAGTGTGAGAGTGCTCTGGCAGCAAAGACAGCAGCGGACAACTCAATTCCTTCCTTGCTTTTCCATGCTCCTCAAATATCAAGTTTCACGCCAAATCTTCTTTTCTCTCTCTCACTGCTTCTGCGGTAATATCAAACGCGAGGGGCAAAGTGAGAATATTCGTTATACTTTTATTCCTACAGAATTACAGATTGCACTCGTTCATGTCTTTGTTCAGCCAAATCCAAAGCTTTGCTTCAGATGCTTATCGTTGAGCTTGGCTTGGCTGAGGAGCTGTGAAAGTACGAAAAATGTCCCATTTCCGGTTCCAATCGTGGCCGTAGCTCGAAATCACATAAAATGAAAAATGCTTCTAAAAATTGTTTTAAAAAAGTTTTACACTACTACCTCAAGATATATTTTTATGTTATCATGTTATTGTAAAACAAACTGTTTACTCTTTTACTCAGCCAGTTTGGTTTAAATTTAATTATGTTTGGATTGGATGATCACCATAAAATCATTTATCATCTAGTATCTAATACTGCTAAATTCTTCGTCACAGTCACACTTGTAGAGGAGTTGGAATTGGAAGGCAAAGGCAATGTTTGTTATCTTGAGAATATTCTAAAGTAACGCTTCTTACTTATCGCCTTCATTTACTGCTCTTTCTTTTCACATGTGAGTGCTGTGTATCCTTCCACTTCCGCCTAAAAATAGACATCTTTATTTCATTTCATTGCCGTAATCATGTTTTTAAGAGAGGCAAGACAAGGCGAGAGCAACATGTATATATGCTAGATCTATTATACTTTGTATGTGTGTCACTTCTAAAAACTTTAAAAACTCTTTCTTTAGTATGTACTTATTGTAATTGTAAGTTTAAAAAATGCAAAGTGGCACTGGCACAAGCTTTGTCGTTCATATTAAATATAGAGCTCCATACGCTCGTGCGTGTAAAAATGTAATTGAAAGGGAACATCTGCCCATTCATTTTTTGTATATTATTTTTTCCTTCGTGGCAGATTATCTTGAAGATATTTTTTCACATCCGCCTTAAAAGATAGCATCTTTTTAGATTTGCAGAGTGAAAACCATGAAATAAAATTCAATGTATTAATAATAAGCAAAAGAAAGACGGAAGTGTGTGAGTACACGTGTATATTAAAAATAATAATAACGAGATATTCTGAAAAAATTGAGATTTGCCAAAAAAGTGTGTTGAAGTAGGTTTCGTTTTGAAGAAAAAGTTTTAACGAAGTTTAAGCAAGCCCGTGGGAAAAATACCTATTTTATTTTTAGGAAACCTCTTAAATCTTATCATATTACGTTACGTTTTTACACGGTTAGTACATACGAGTGCCAATAAAAAGCGGCTCTGAAATTTTTTCATGGTGTTTGAATCATCATCAAAAGATTATAACAGCAAAAGTATGAATATTTATATTGGAAAAATGGCTTTGTAGTAAATAGAATTGACTTTGACTCCTGCTGTGGATACAAAATGAGTGTTTCAGCTGCCACAACACAACTCTCGGGGCTGTTCCGAAGCGCAGGAAGTTGTAGAGTTGGAGGTGCCAGTGAAAATCCAGATTTGCCGGAGCACCAGCGCAAGAAAGCTTCGTCAAAGTGGAAGCGGGCAGAAACGATTCGACAATTGGCCATGTCAATTTCAAGGAGAGGTTCGAAAAATAATAATATGGACATTACTAAATATAATCTTAAATTACCCTTCCCTCAGTCAGTGCCTTGTCCACATTTCTGTCGAAATTGACTCATTGTTTATTATTCCTTTCAGTTTAACATCATTTTATGAGTCAAAGTCAAATCTAATTGTATAAATCTAGTCTAGACTAGATGTCGGCTCGCCTCTGTGCGTGTTCCAATTTCATAGTTTTCTCTTCTTTTATTCAATTTAGGTTCACGTGGTGAGAAACAGGAGCACAGGAGAATTGTCGCTTACCTGCCTGCACCGTGTAGTTGTTTCACAGTCTCAATGAAATTGAAAATTTTTATTATATCAATGAAATGAATATTATACTATTCTAATTTGTTTATAGTTCCAAGTTGCCCACCGGGAATGGAACGTCTCATTAATACCACGCATCTATTTGTCAGACAAGGCGTTCGAGATGCGCTACCTCGTAATTTGTCTATACAAAATCTACTTCTGGCTTATGATATAAATGACATGTATATGATCAGTGACAATGACAATTATTTTTATTTGTAAATACATAGCGCACAACATTGTGAATAAACAAGACTTTGAAGTGCTCAACGCTGATGCTCAGAGAATCTTCATTGCGAAGGATCTCACAGACGATATTCTGAAGCTTTGCTGTCGTGGAGGTTGTGGACAGCCTTTCAAAATGAGTATCAAGGATAAACACTCTGGATATGAAATCCTTTGTGTTAGTGCGCATCCCGACTGTTATGGTGCAATGGTAGGGATGATATAGTAAAATTCTGAAATTATAATTTCATAAGACGTTTTAAAAAACGATCATACTTAGGTATGTAAGTATTTTTCAATACAGTATGGAACGATAAGCCAAAATGGCGTCAACATCGGCTTCATCACCGAAGATCTCCAGTTGTGCGCTTCCCAGTACATTATAACAGATGCTCAAGGTCGCGAGGTTTTTAGGATTTTCGGGGTGCACCGTATCAACGAGATACTTCAGAGCCAGAAGAAAGGGAAAAAGAAAGGAAAGCACACGATAACCCTAAGTGACCACACATCCGCTACACTCAAGCAATCAGATATCGAGGAAATGCTTAGGACAAACTTTGGCCCTGGTGACACAAGTGATCCCACGGATAAGTTTTTAGATGCTTGCTTCAAATGTTGTGGCGCAGGGGACTTTGTTGTGTATTATTCAGAAACTAGAGAGCTGATTGGAAGAATGGGGACGCAGTGGGACGAACTGGCACTCACAGAGCATTATTTTTCGGTTAATGACTGTTTCGGAGTTAACTTTCCCAAAGATATGAGTGTTCGTCATAAAGCGTTGCTACTTGCAACTTTGTTTCTCCTGGATTTTAATCATTTCCAACTTTGAGTTTCCATTTTTGTTTCTTTTAAAATCTGAAAACAATTCTGAAAAAAGTAATCATTAAATCAGTACTTGCTACTGTTCCGGTTCCGCAAAAAAAATCTTTATTCGCGCTCATATTCTATAATCTTCACTTGAAAAAGTTTCATTTTCTTCCGGCATTGGTGCAAAATGCAACGTAGAAACAGACAAAGAGACGTCCCAGAGCCAGTGCCAGATGTCGGCCAAGCTGGGGCTGCCCGCCCATTCCAAGCAGTCCTTCCGGGGCCAGGGTTTATAAGGCCAGAAATGCCACCTGCCGCCCAACTTATGGATGACCAAGGGCCAATCCAAGGGCAAAGAGTTGGTCCTGGTCCTGCTGCAGGTCCTGCTGCAGGTCCTGCTGCAGGTCCTGCTGCAGGTCCTGCTGCTGGTGCTGCTGCTGGCAACCCCGCTCCAAGGTATCCTCTTCGTGGCCCTTGCATCGTGGGGAACAAACGAGGATGGCCGACCTCACAGCGTGAGGAGTTTTCCGATGAAGACGAAGATGAAACGTCCCCCGCACATCGCCAGAGATTGCTTCCTGAGATGATCGATCTATCATCAGAGGGTGATGAAGACGAAGAACTTGGTGAAGTTGTTATGGAGAATCTCCATCAACCGGAAATATTTATGGACCTTTTACCTGGTTTTCGTGGTAGAGTCGTTCTTCCAGAAATCTTTGGACGTGGAGCACCCCCGATGATGGTAATCGATGTGGCTCGTGGCGAGGATAATCAATGGAGATTACAAATGGGGAATTTAGTTGAAGATCTTTTAATCCAACAAGCGGAAGAGGCGCAGGGACATGTACAAGTGGAGCTTCGTTTTATCCAGCAAGCACAGGAAGGAGCAGAACGCGAAGCAGAAGCAGATTTTTTAATCCAGCAAGGGCAGGGGCAAATTGAACCAGAACGCGAAGAGGAAATGGAGGAGGAATTCTCTGATTTAGAAGAACTCTAATTGAACAACCTCCAAAAGGATATGAAATGATCAAATGAACTATTGTACTTAAAGATTATGATAAAGTATTTACTAAAATGGTAAAAATTAACACATGTGTGTTCTTGCTGAATTAGCACCCTTCGATGGAGTGTTCCTGTGAACTGTAAAGTATTATTATTACTTATTACAATAATAAATTCACACTAAAAATTAAAGCGGGGTGTATTGAGAATGTTCATTTTAAGTCTGAGCTGACCACGGGCATCGACCTTGACCACCACAGTGGAAAATTAAACGATTTGTAACTCATTTTAGTTTAGGTATTAACTCTGCAGGAAGGTTTGACTGTACAATTATTTAGTTGAAACTTCATCACCTTCACTTCAAACTTCAAGTCATCTATCACCGATTTTATTGTGACGTTATCTTACTTTGTCATGTCCATGTCCAATTAGATTTTGATTATTTAGTGGAAATGCAGGTTTTCCTGTTGTTTCCAGAAAAGTAAAAAATAGCAGATGCATACTAAATATTTGCGTGAGTCACGCGAGCCTATAAGCACAGACGAGTCTTTTTCAAGGTAACTTCACTAACCGACGACATTTAACACGGAATAAAATTTAAAAGTTTACGAATGTTGGTTTAAAAACAAGTGTTCGTCCTTATCGTTTGAATTGAAAATTGAAATAGGTATGATGGGAAATTTTAAGTCAACAAGCTCCACTTGGAAAGGTTAAAATAAAATCAATGTCATTTCCAAATGCATTAAATGTCCATATTAAATGTTATTTTGAGAGAAAACGTCATAAAAAGGCTCTACCTAATTAGGTAAGGTTCCCTCATCTCTAAAATATTTACACTCCGAAGAAACTGCTAAACAAAGTAAAAATTTGGAAAGCCAGAAAATTACCTACCCCAAAAAATGAAAAACGTTCATTAATTTAGATATCACACCCCAATTCAATTTAATGTCTTCTTTAATACATGTCAGCAGCTATTTAACATAAAACCAAAAATAAGTGCATTTAAGATTTAGATTTTCAGCTTGCATAAAAAGTGACACGTTTTTACGTAACGACTTTGAGACAAAGAAGAGCTGAGCATATGTACTTATGTATCGCGCGCGCCTTATAAATAGTCGTCAGTTTACGTGTGGTCTAGCCTCACTTTCTATTTCTTCCTGATTGATAAGCTTTAATTAGGTGTTACGTGTTAAAACCTAAAAACATTAAAAAGGTAGTTCGCTAAACTGAAGATTTGCTTAACGTAGATTGGACGAAGGTGGTTCTGTGTGAGGTGGGACTGTGGGACAGAATTTAATCAAAACAAGAAAAATCAAATCAAATCTCCTTGCACTCAAAAATGCAAGACTCGATTTTTGGAATCGTAGTTGATAAAGATTAGTTCTGATATAAGGTATGCAGAAATCGTGAATGAATCATGAAGAAACTCCCTTGAGTTTGACAAACAACTTGATTTGAAATGAAGCAAAACAATTACAAACGAACAAAGAAAAAAGTGTTGCACTTACAAAGTGACAAATACCATCAACGAGACCACTCAAGCCGGAAGTCGTTTTTAGTCGGGGCTACTTGAGATAGTGCTGAAAGGAAAGCTGAAAGCTATAAAATTATTGACAATAATGAATTTCTGGAAAATTTTGTTTGTCCTAGTTTTTGTTTACCCCAAACACTTCCAGTGTCAAGAATACAATGTGAAGGCAGTTTCAGATATTGTCTTTGAGGAATTTATAGATTGTTCCATCATAATTACCACATTAGGTGACCCGAAGAAAATCGGGGAAGTTTCTGATTTTCATGAGCAAATTGAAACAAGAATTCACGAAACCTCTTTGGAGGCAGAATCTGGACCACCTACATTTTACTTCGTAGGACTCTATTCAATGGCANTTCACGAAACCTCTTTGGAGGCAGAATCTGGACCACCTACATTTTACTTCGTAGGACTCTATTCAATGGCAAACTTTTCCGCTTTGAATGACACCCGAAAATTTACAAGTTACTGTAAACTAGCCGTTGGATTTTTGCAAGATAACGAGGAAAGGTACTTCGCCAGGAGATTTGTTGAGTTACTGGTACCAAGAGAATATCCGATTTTGAAACGCGACGAGGATCATAGTGTTTTTCTTACAAGGACACGAAATGAGCTTGAAAACATTCTACACATCACAATTTTTAAGCCACGAGCTGAAATTTAAAGTAGGAATTGCGTCAAACTCTTCGAAATTCTTTACCAACTGCCTATACTGTGTAAATGCGAGTGCAAGTAACATTAAAGGTGGAGAAGTTGTGGAAGTCTGGAAAGAAAATTTATTTCCGGAATTCACCAAAGACTTCAGGGGCTACAGGATACGCGTGGCTTCGCCGACCATTTACACGTCCCTGGTTCGCGTAGAAAAGGATCCAAATGCTACTCATGGAACACACCGACTTACCGGTGGATTTTACTCTGATTTATTTTTCGCTGTGCAACGGAAGCTCAACTTTACCTATAGCCTGAGAGCGTGCTCCGGATTTGGAGACATTGTACCAGAGGGTAAAACTGGAACGCTGCTGAAAAATGGAACGTGGGCTGGGTGCGTTGCAGATATTTACTATGGATGGGCTGACCTGACACTGGGCGGTGGCCCGGACAAGGATCGTTTCAAAGTGGCAGAATTCACTGCGCCACTAATGTACTACACGATAGCCTATTTTACTCACCAACCTCGGTTTTTCTATCCGTGGCAAAATATTTTCTATGCCTTTGATAACGCTGGTTGGATTCTGGTGGCTCAGAGCATTCTCATTGTGGTGATGATGTTCGTGGGATTTGAGAAAATTCTCAATTATCGTAATCGTGACCAAATTACATCTTTACAAATTGGACCACCAGAGGCACCACAACTTTCGGCCACGCTTATTTACACCTTTGGATATCTAATGGGCCAAGAACTGATAATCCAGCTGAGATATTACAGTACCTACGTGATACTCGTCGTTTGGTTCTTTTACGGGATTGTGATTGGCACGGCATACGCTTCTGGCTTGCAGGCATTGATTGTCTCGCCTGGAATGACCCCAGTTCCGGAAACGTTACAGGAGCTAGCGGGGTCGACCACTTTCAGTGCTGGAGCTCCCACATCTTTTCAGAACGGTCTTGGAGGTGAAGTCTTTAAACACTCAACAAATCCCTCTGTGAGCCAAATTTACTCTGCTATGCAAAACGACAAGACGCCACTGGATTGCCTGGAAAGGGCTGTGACCACGGACTACGCTTGCATTTACTGGGACTCCCTGGCGGAATTCTTCTTGCGGACGGTGTTCGTCGACAAACTGGGAAATCACCCGTTCCAGACCTCCATTGATAAAATGATGTTTTCCATCGGACCTTGGATGACCAGAAGGAGGGAAATCTTCCGGAAGGGAATCAACGACTTCCTTAGTCAGGCTATGGCGATGGACATTTCGAGTAAGGATTATGCTCTTGACCAGCTCAAAGTAAGGAGGCGCCTTATAGCAGAGTTGCAGGCTGGAACTAGGGGACCCTTAACAGGTTACAAAATGGATGAACCAGGACCAAAACCCTTTCAGTTTGAAAATGTCAAGGGCTGCTTTATAATTCTCATGTATGGCTTGCTGGGCTCTACCTCGGTTTTTATTAAAGAAATATTGTTCCAGGGGCTTAAAAAGCTTGGTGTGTTTGCTAGAAAAATTGGTTTGCTTTGCTTGATTGGAAAACCATAAAAAGCCAACTGACTAAATAAATTATACTGTTTACCTATGTGCGTTACGCCCTATCCGATATCCTAAATTATCCTATCTTGTTGCTGTGTGTAGCGTGTTGTAAAACTCAAACTACAACAAATAATTTACAGATAATGTCACGAAACGTATCACACGATATGCGATCGATAACCTAAGTATATCCATAATTAAGTTATTAATCTAATCGATAAACACTTATGGAGAGAGGTCAGTTTTCAAAAATGGGGGAAATGGAATTGTTCCACATAAGAATGGATTGAATTTTACTGGACAAAAACCAGAAGAGAAAATGCCATAGACATGCTTAAACTTTAAATATATAACCTATAATCAGTGTGTTCTAGTTCTATTTATTCACGCTTAGAAGAAATTTGAAAACTCTGTTTTGGCTTCTGTATTGAAATATTGTACAAACAGTCATTTTATGCTATTATAATATACATATGAATTAACTTAAAATACTAATAAAGCTTGAAAGGTAATCTACAAAAAGTTCATGTTGTTGTATAATGTTTGTCATGTCTTTAATTTTCATTTTAATTGTCGATTAATATGTGTCAGTGGAATAGAGAAAAATTCATTGGGATCATTTTTAATTGTTCATTTCATTTCAATTTTTTTTTGCTTTGACCGTTAATTCAATACATGAACCTGAACCATTAACCGAACTGATTCAGAATTCTCTGGAAAATTCCTGGTGACTCTTCCGGCTCCATCTTTTTTCCATGAAGCGCCCAAGCACAGTCTGGAACTAGTGGAACTCCGATCGTCTGAATGATCCTAACTGCCATGTCATGAATCGGCGAATAGTATTTCCAGAACTCATCGAAAGCTGGATACTCTCTCCTTAGGCCCTCTAGATAGCTCGTGTCACAGACGTATGCCACAAAAATGGGAATCAGTATAGTCCAGAGCATTGTCACCAGGAAAACTCTCACAGCAACACCTGAATAAAAATTGAAACGCAAAATATTTCACTGAATCTATAAACGGAAATTCAATAGGTAAATTCGTTTTGACTCACTCTGAACGGAAGTCGGCTCTTGTTCTGGCACTTCCGCTTCTGACTTAAAATCTTTGTTTTTCAGATCGACGTGGTCATCGGAGTCTTCTTCGATTTCGATGCTTTCTTTAGGCTCCTCAGAAAATGAGACGTAGCGTGAAACAGGGTCTGCAAGGTTTGCCTGTTGTAGAAATTCGACCACCAACTTTGCCTGTGCCATCCCGGATAAGTCTCTGTCCAGTAAGCTTTTCAATGGTGGAAGGAAAGGATTGTTCCCGAGGCTGAGGAAGTGAAGCCGGGTCATCTTGGACATTGACAGGGGAAGTGTTTTCAACTGAAATAGAAGAAAATCAACTCGAGAAAATTGAAAATTGAAATTTGGAAAAAAATGGAAAAAGACTTCAGGTCATGATGGAATTTTTTTTACCTGATTCTTATGAGCGTCTAAATAAACGAGGTTCTTCAGCAAGCCAAAATTATCTGGCAGTTTGCGCAGCTCGTTGCTGCTCAGGTCGAGAACGGTCACATGGAGGAATTCAGTCACAAAAGCGGGGAGACAACCCACGGATGTGGTTGAAACTCAGGTCAAGATTTCTTGGACATCCGAACTCTTGTTTAATCAGTCGTGAGGGCAATTTCGTCAGGCAGCATAAGCTTAAGTCTAGCTTTTCCGCTCCTTTCTGCACCCGGATACGTTGGACTAACGGCTCGTCAGAGGTGTCCACGTTGTTAGTATTGACTTTAGCACTAACGGAAACCATTCTGGTTAATGGATTGGGTTTGATGGTGACTTTCTTAACAAAAGAGGTCAAAATTATGGAAGATAAATCAAATTAATTACAAAAATCAGGGATGGAAAATATTGAGAAATTCGGGTTCGGTCTATTGAGTTTGAAAGTTTGATTTGAAAAACAATTAACAATAACGCTCATCTATTCGGAGGAGTTTTAAATTGTTCATGACATTCCTCTTTTTTAAATTGTCCATTTCAACGATGTACCCACAGCTACGAAAAAATCCATATCCGTTTCCACCCTTGGAAGATAATCATAACTCATGCTAACTCTTTGTTGACTCTTTCATTTCTTATTGGTGAGGGACGAGAGCTGACATTGCTTGCTGCCAAGACGGGACTATGGCTTTTCATTACTTCAAACCTTCAAACCTAACTTTTCTAGCGTCTTGAAGGACTAGACGACAAGGATTTAGGTTCTTGAGGACAAATGGTACAAGTTATACGGAATGGTACTTCATTTTACATTACAAGGGCCAGGGCCTGACATAGCTGCAAAAAAGAAAGGGTTAAGACACACGAAGGGTACATCTAGGTTATTAAAGTGTTTCTTCTGTATTTTTAGAAGCCAAACAAATGTTGCATTTCATTATTATTATCAGACCCCACAACGAAAAGCTTTTACTCATTTACTCAGTTGGCTGTTAGTTTATAAGTTTCATGTGCGTAGTCAAAGTCAAATGGAAGATAAATCTGCTGGATTTAAATAAATTATGTTAAAGGAAAATCTGAAAGTTAGAGTACGTTAATAATTTGATTCATAATGTTAGACATAATGCTGCTGAATTCCTTCCCATTCCAATTTGGCTACAGCGACGATCTGGACGAAGACAGTGAGAATGTTCCGAATGAAAATCAGTTCTTCACACTGAGACCATATAAAAAAGACAATAATAATAATCGAGTTTCAACCTTAATTAACCTACTCTATGATCACCTCATTTTAATAATTAACTGGTTGCTCGCAGTTTTTGTTGGGTATATGATTTTTGGGAGTCTTCTTCTGCTCATTTTAACACTTCGTCTCTTGACAGTGTCTCTCTTCATACTTTGGGAAATATCACGTTACTTAATTGCAAAGTGGATTAGTCCAACTGGTGAATTCCTAGTGGAATTTTTTGCCGAATTGGTGACTCAACTTGGGGTTCAATTGAGATTAGCACGGTGGCTTCTTGCTCCATAGTTAAATTAACTAAATAACTAAAATTCAAGGTGAAAGCAGTTAGTTTCGTTTAATTTCATGCGTTTCTTCAATTTCATATTCTGTAATACAGAATCTGTATTCATAGACAAGCCAAGAGTTTGTGTAAGTTGTAAAGTAAACCATTGCTGACTTGAGAATCTCAAGTTGAGATGTTGCAGCTTCCACGATAATCCGAAGCGGCATGAATTTTCATTGTATGAAGCCGAAGCGGCTTTAGCTGGCTCGTGAACTGTAAATAAACAAAGGCAAAAGTTGCTCTGTGTTGTGTCCATGTGGCTCATTCAATTTTTTTCGTTCTGAGAATTTAATCATTAATTATTTAAGTAAAGATGGAGCGAGTTCTTCGCAGTAACCAGCAAACGCCTCAAAAGGAGGAGAAGCGTCGCACTAGAAGCAGACAGGGCAGTTACAGTTCACTGAAAAATGAAGAGGCGATGGAGGTGGACGAGGAGGTTATCGAGACGCCCAATAATTGGGGAGAGAAAAAGGATTTTGTGATTCAAGTGGACCGATTACCGTCTGGGTTTCCGGTCGGTTTGACGCCTATCAAAGCTGCGACTCGAAAAAAGTCTACTAAACTTAATACAGATGGGCGTTTCTCGCCTCCCTTGAGTGTCTCCA
>VYYJ01000493.1:0-56937 GCA_021029165.1 Cyphoderus albinus
GAGTTATACACATTTTTCTGAAAAAACCGTTAATTTTTAACGGTTACGGTTAAAATATTTGTTTAAAAAGATAAACTTGTCACCGACAGACTTATTGGCTATCGAACGGTGAAAGAATTTTTGAAATCGGTTGAATAGTTTTCGAGAAACAGTCGCTCACATTTTTCGCGAACGGCCGTGGCTTCGTTACGGCCGGTACGGCCGTTACGGCCGAAAGGAAACATAGACTTTGTGAATTGAAAATTCACAAAGTAATAATACATATATAAATCAGCAATCAGCAATAGTAAAATTAATAACTCACCATTTCTAGAAAATGGAATATGATCATCCTGGTTAAGCGGGGATGGACCATCTCCAGAACCATACCCGATTTGATTCCATGCCATTTGCAATTTTCGATAGGTACTGTCCATTTCGATGATATCGCCGCCTTCAATGGTTCGTCAAATGAGACCGCTGGACGTGGACCGTTGTCAGTTGTTCTCTGGCGCCTTCTTCGTCTTGATCATAGACTCTATTGCCTAACGTGTTGATGGCAGACAACGGGCGATGGCTAATTCCCTTAGGCCTTAGGTACTTTGCAACCTAAAGTCTGCAAACCGTAATTATGTTGATTACATTAACACTTAAATAAAGACAATATAATACAATATGTAGAATACAATTATAAATCGTCCAATTCGGTTCTAGGAAAAAAAGTAAATGCAAGAAAAAGTATCGAAAAAGAAGTAAGAGGAAAAAAGGTACGACGGAAAAATGGTAAGCTTAAAAAAAGTAAGGATTAAGAAAATGTAACAAGGAAATAGGTATATGTGGCAGCAGCAACACACTAAACTAAATTTTCATGCACACATTCTATTCTACGAAATTGTTAATTTGTTTCATTGCGATTGGATTTATAACAACGAGTAGAAATATGTATTAAAGATTAATTAAATATTAATTATCATCCATTTATTCTTAAACATCAATTTCTTTAGTCTGTCTTTTGGATATGTGCGTGTGCACATAACTTCCAATTTTTTCAATTCGAAGTGTGTATGCGCAGTATTATAATTTCAATGATTGTTATATAATATTTGGCAAACATATTTGAATTACATTTTAGTTTAGGGTCAAAAGTATTCCTATATACCTTACTTACTTAATCTTATTCTTACGTTTTTGATCGTTACTTTTTTTCATACTTTTTTTTAACGGCACCTCGAATTCAACACTGCCGTAATCTTCCAATTCCACTGGAACTTTCAGTAGCAATCTAGATTCTTTGCCTTTTTTGTTTGTTATAAACGTTTTGCGTGGTATTGTTTGCTGGCAAGTAATTCATACGGGTAACGGTTTTATTGGTAATATTCTCTAAATGCATTGTGAGTCAGTCCCTAGTTAAGTTGTCATACAGCCTGTATCATACAGGCGCCTTTTGCACCTCAGCCTTGCCCCAGTACGGGAAACCAGACATTATATATGGACGAAAAATAACATGTACATATAATATAGTTTAGTATGTTTAAGTATTACGTTAATTCGGAGCAATTAAATATCGCCGCATATAAATTAGGTATCACATAATGGAAAAGCCCACATGAATATTCACTGCATAGTTATTCTTCACACATACACTGGTTGCATAATGATTGCTCAAGAAATCGAGCCAGATCCCGTAACTAGAAGAAAGACTGTGTAATGGTAATGGTACTACTACAAGCTCTTCATCTTGCCTGGTCCAGATATGAACTTAATTAAATGCATCACTTCATATATCTTGGCCCCTCCTCCTTCTATGAGCTTTTGATCCTTCATCTGAGAGGTAGCTGGAATTTGCAATACAATTGTTTGCGGCATATTGGTAAAATCTTTGGCTTTGGCATCTTATTGGCAATACCCAATACATTCATCGATTGTGGACATTCGTTCTTTTCTCTGACTTGTGGCTGCATGTGAAGTTGCAAAGAGAATAGAATACTCATTTTGCAATCGGCGACGACGGCAGAACAACCTCCTTAAAGAAGCAGTTTTTTTATTCAAAAGTTTATTTGTAAAATGTTTTTTGCTCTCTAAAAAATATGTTCCATTTTTATAGAAAATTTCATTTCAGACTAATTAGTTATCTTGAAGTAATTACATAAATAAATAAAACATACTAAAAATGACTTGTACTCTCATAAAGAGCAGTGAGTGAAAGTTAACTGTAATTCCTAATCGACTTAATAAAAGTGCGATATAGAAAGACTGTAATGAAAGTGACAGTGGGAAGTCCTGTTTTCAAGATTGATTTATTTTCCATCTCGTCCAACAGAAGTTGTGTGACAAACAACTAACTGGAACCCCAAGAAGGACAGGAGTTTGCAGTTCGCAGTAAAGGTAAGTTTCAAACTTTGATTATCTCTAATGATTGGATTTCGATTGTTCAATTTGTTCATAAATGTTTGTCAGGTTCATAAGCGTTTTTATTCATATTCATTCATTGTCGCTCATTGTTTTACAGCTACATTAACTAACCACATAAATATACGTAATATAGGTAGCATAGTCTACGGTAGTTAGGCTTTAGTTTCAAAATGGCGTCCGACGCGTGCAACCAGCGTGAAACAGTACCCCGTATTACTTAACATGAGCGTGAATTATAGGGAAGGAAGAAAAAGTAAGACGTTACCAGGATGCATCTTAATCGGACAAACCCCTTATAACACGGGGGTTAGGGTTATTAACTCTTCTTGCTACTGCTCTTGTAGCTCCTTCTGAATTATATTCATTATGTACACTGTATCATTCTGACACTAACTAGATGAATTTACTGGCATTCTGTAATACATTTTGAATGATTAGTACTAGTCGCACCATAAAATTCACCACGTTGCAAAAAAAGTCTAGTGGCGAATAATTGTACTACGAAGGATCAACGACCAATTTTCACGCAGGCATGCATGTTTTACATAGGAGAGGATTTGGTAGTTGGGGGAGGCTAGATGTATTAGCAATGTGAAGACATCAATTTTGAAGCATGAGGATTAGGTACTTAATTATTTTTTTAATACATGGCAAATGAAAAATGCACCGTGCATTATGCACGCCGTAGAAAGGAGGAAGAGGATACTTTGGAAACCAATGATTATAACGAGGCGATCGAAGACGATCGTCTTTAAAAGCATGTAAATTTTGTAGATAGTGAGGCAGTGAAAAGTAAAACGTTTTTAGATATGCTATGTATGAACTTCTGCATTAAAAAATAACTGTCACATCTCAACTTCACATCTTGCTCTAGTAATGTATTAATAAATGGTAAGAGGAAAGGCTTGGTCTTCCATCTCCACCTCGCCTCGCTCACATTATCGCAAATATGAGAAAACACGATTTTTGCCTTAGCCTTCTACTCAAGAAAATGCTTCGTTCGATTTTATTCTATTAGTACGAGTACCCTACTCGGCAAACATAGGGTCATTTAACTTAAACTTAACTGTAGTTTTGACTTTGAAGTCTAAACGAACAGTAGCAGATTATGCCTGTGATATATTACGTTTCAGCTCCGCGACATTCTACAAAGCTTTAACCACATCATATCTTTTCACATATCAGCATAATGTATGTAATATACAATGAGGTAAGTATTTCTTTTCTTTCTGCTTCTTCTTATCTGCTTTTCTTTAGTTAATACCACTACCCCTACAGCACGCCAACTACCACGTTGAAATTGAATTCCAATTCAACACCTTGGATTAGCAATATGGCCGCTCAGATTAATGAACCCAGTAGGTTGTGCTAACGCTACTGCTGCCAACAGCTAGCGCCGGCACTCAGCTCGCCGCAGTACATCTCCAATCAATGCATGAAAACGATTACAGATTGGCTTTGCTCTTGCTTCGCTGTCTTTGGCACTCCTCCTTCTCCTCTTGAATCAAGTGGCCAGCAACAGCTTTTTAATATGCACTTATTAAATGTACAACAAGTGGACTCTTATGCTTGCTTATTACATGATTACGTGTCACTTAACTTGCTCCTTCTCTCCTTCCTTGAACTCAAGGAGCATAGAGGACGAAGGAGAAAGTGACAAGGTACTGATACCGGCATATGCACACACGAAGAGCAGCAAAGTTTATTGGTAGTTACTACTTTTGTCAATTTTAACCTTTCTCGAGCAAAGACTCTGAGATGGTGATAATGACAAGACACAAGAGAATGCAGCTATCCAGTAACTCTTCCCTTCCTCGATATTCAGTTGAGCTGAGGCGCCCTTTCTGGAACACTTTTCTTCCCATTGTACAAGCCAAAGGATGAAATGAAGGAGGTGGAAATGCCGTGCGGAAGAATTCTGAGAATGGGTGAGTAATGATGAGTGTGGCACATTGATGATTATTTATATCATGTGCATAAGCATCACTACTCACCTCTTTTCATGCACTGTTCATCGAGTCTACACGAACCTCCAAGCGCACCCAGAATAAGGAGAGAGACCGTATCAAATCAAAATTTGTAAATTGCAGGGTTCTATAGACTAAAGATGCAGATTAAACTCTTTGGTCATAGTCTCTGCAATTTACAAATTTGGATAACAGCAGCCAGGTTATATTCAATAAGTTACATTGGAAAATGCATTAAAACAGTAAGGTAGGTCCACTATACTCATTGTCAGATGGACTTTGTTTTAGGACAGGAATGCAGAACTCGTCAATTGAAAACTCAATTAACAAGGCCTTATCGGATTCATCATGGCAGAGAAAGGTAACAGGTAACAGCGTTACAGCATGCTTATACGGATGTATGTATTTTGTTTCTCATTTATACTCACTTATCCTCTGCTAGTTGCACTTTTTTATGCTTACTGCTTTTTAGTATTTCAAATAGAAATTCATTCGAAACCTAACCTACTATACTATACAATTCAAAATACATATGTAGTAGTTTTTTAATACACACCAGATTAGCTTTCCTGCTTAACTTGCTTCTTCAAGTAGGGTAGTATTACAGGAAAAGGATAATCACCGTGGCAATAACAAGAGGATAGCCCAGAGTGACCACTTCACTTGACTAAAGAAAAGTATTACCCACATCAGCCCATTTTCAAATCGTGTCCGAAGTGGTGACGACTGCCTACAAGAAGACGCCATTGTCAAGAAAAAGTACTTTTTATATTTAGTTGCTTTTCTGCAGGCTTTAGAGGAAGTAGAAAGAATTAAAAAAAATTCCAGGATTTAAAATTTAAAATTTAAAAATTGTGACAATGGGACCTTCATTGATTCCATACATGTGCGTGCTGATTGTGCTTATGAGCACCGATAGTAGGGTTTTAGCCAAAAGTGAAATGGATAACGTCAACACTCACCATCTTCAGAAGACGGATGCAAAAATCCCCGGCTACTTATTTAACTCTCGCCTCTGTCGAGAAGTTAAGTCGAAAGAAAAGCCAGTACTGGAAACAAAATTACTGGATTTATTGAAAGGTGGACAGCCATTTCAACCCGAATTTCAAATTTTAAAAGAAAGCCTACAGAATGCTACTCTACGCTTTAAGTGCTCCGCCAGCTACCCTGTGTTCTTCTTTATCATGGGATTTGAAGGATCTTTGGTAATTTCTTCTCACATTTTTGACTTTGCTTTTTGCCGCATTCAAAAGCCATTTTCGCTTTCTTAAATTATCAATCTCTCTTTTCCGCTGATAAGAACGCCCGTCTCAATACTGTAATTTCGGATGACAAAGGAGAGAAAAATGCCACGTCATCTCCGTTCTTCAGAGAGATGGATCTCGACTTGCCCCACAGCGATTATTTCAAGGTCCAGATCAAATGCACATCAGTAGCTTGCAGGAAGTTAGACCACTCTAGCTCAACAGAAGTTGCATACAGTGGTTCGTCACTCAAGGTCTTCCCTATGGGGTTCTCTGGAAAACCTATTGAGTACGGGATAAAACTCCCAGGTAGGTAACGAGTCTCCGTATTTTGCTTTTATTTATCGAATAAGTATTCATTTTATGGTAAACGGTATTGGACATCATACCCTAAAAAAGTCATAAAACATATTATTTTACGATTCATCAGACCCGGGACCAAGCACCCTTGTCATCATACTCTCAGCGATATCACCGGGAATTTTTCTTGCGGTATGCATTTTCCTTGGGTTATGCTTGAGTAAGTGCAAGAGGGAACTGACTGAGCGTAGGATTCTCCGGGAACAACAGCGAGAAATGATCTCTCAAATTACTGTGCTCATAAGACGGCATCCACCAATTATTCCAGACACAGAGGATCATCTACTTTCTTGGTCCAGTTGTGATAGTCTTTCCACACATAACATATAAATTTTAAGTCAGCAGATGACAGCATCGTTAGTAAATCTTGTTGCTTGTTATTTCTTTCTTAAGTTTATCTTAATAAACGTGTTACCACCCATTTTATGAGTGGAAACTTTATCGCATAAATAATTTTCAAGCCTAATCCTTTTTCTTCGTTTCATTATCGGCATCCTGCTTCCCATTTCAGGGGATTAACAAAAGTAAAAAGCTTAATTTTGCAGTGTTCAGCATTTTTGGGGTTACTTTATTGCAAACATAACTGACATTTACGTCATCAACGTGGAGTCTCTACTTATCTGAGAACTGCTGCAATTGCTGCTCGATATTCGTTTCCTTTCACAATGAGCGTAGGGTTGCACTGTGTTTTTCAAAATAAATTACACATTCAATCAATACGCTTTAGTGATTGAAAACCTGGCCGGCCACGTCAAGTCACGTACATACACAGGGACGAGAGACTCGTTGATATGAAAGAGCAGCGATAAGTTGGCCGTACGTAAGTAATATGATGCATACGTGTACCTAATGCAGTTTGCACATGGAACCACTAACAAAATTTCAACTGTTGCATTTCATGGGGTTTAAATCATTGTCATTTTCAATCAAGCATTGGCGCTTATGCAAATTTTACTTTCGACGAAAAACCTTTTGCTCTGTTTTGTCTTATCAAGTTGATGGATAAAAACTTGTAATGTAATCGATTGGTAAGATGTTCATCGTGGGAACTGATCCTAACCAACGTGTGATCATGACATGACCAATAGGCATTTGTTGCAGGCACTCAACAGGCCCGAGGTTTGTTATGATAAACACCGGCCTGATGAGATTCCTCTACAAATGTCCTAAATTTCTGCCCTGGTTTCGTCCTTTTTATGTTACTTTATTTGAACAAAAAATTGAAGAAAAACTAGAGAATCTGAGATATGGACGTTGGAGTATTACATGCATCATTCAGGTATTCTTTTATTCAATTTCGCTTGCTCTGTTAAATAGTTTGTTTAAAGCAAAAAGATTATTTCACTTAAAACAGTCTCCATCCTCGCTTACTTTTCAGATTTTTGCTTTGCAAGTATGAAACAGAGGGAAATTGATTCCAAGCAATAGCTTGTTTTATTGTCATTTTTCAACACAATTGACTAGTATTGCGACTCAATGACAAACGCGGTGTCAAATGCTACGGAGAGCAAAGTAAGACGCAAAAAGCAATAAAGACAAAATATTTTAAGAAAGGCACACACTGATCTTATTGTAGAGCATTTTTATTGCCTTTTGAGTTTATCTTGTCCAGATCATTTTAACACTCGGCTTGCATAAACCTACTTCAAGCTAAGTTCCAACTAGATACTCTTTTAAAGTTGTTGACTGCAGCTTGAAAAAATTTGTCATTTTGTAATATGAGTTGTCTGCACAAAGTTTACACTTGCTTAAAAACAGAAATTCGAAGCCTTTTTCTTCTTTATTGCTGCTGCGTGGTCTCTGGACCTCTCTAACTCTTGCATTAAAAAATCTGTATATGACCGAGAGACAAAGATAAGATTGGAGTAGTTGAAGTTGGGGCCAGGACTGGCAGAGTCACACTTAATTCAGCTGCACTACCCCACACAACAAGGTATTTGCTTTGGCAATTTGATTTTCATTATTATTGGAGCTTACTTGTTGTTTCCAAGGCATACCCTTAAGTAAGTGATTGTTCTTTGAATTTAATTTTTCAATTTCATATTCAAATTATTCTTATCGTATTAAACTGGAGACTAAAAGAAATTGAAAGGCTGGAGCGGACGTGATGAAAAAGTCTTACAATTTTATTCATTGCATTGTAGCAGGAACAACGACCGTCTCACCGTCTCAATCTAACAGTAAATTAGCATCCTTTGTCTACATCACCATGAAGGCTGTCATTCAAACAACGGACATCTTCGCTGGAATGAAGAGCCGGCCGGCTAGAATCACCAAGCGACGGAATGCCATAAGCATTGCTGATGAGTAAGTAAACTAAAAATATTTGCTTGCATGTCATGTAGATTAGTAATTTTTTTCTCTTAGTCTTTCTAATCTCTACTTGTTCTATTTCTAATATGCAACTTGTTCTTTGTATTGATACGCAACATTGCTGACTTCTCTTGTTTTCAAGGAAAGTCAAGGACAATGAGATGAACAATTTTAGAGTAACATTTATTTAGAATTTTTGCTTTGTTTTATTTCATGTTTTAGTGATGACTTATCCACCAAGAATCATGGGAGATCTCAAGCCACTGGGTCTACCGACAGCAGCGGCAATTGCGGCAAGAAGGAGCCTAATTCTATTGGACGAGACTCATGGAAGATCTCAATGGACAAAGAGCGACAAACGAAGGACAACGAAGGCCGTTAAAATCAGCACCAGCATGCATCAAGATAACAAGCAAAAGAGTATCTTATTTTCTTTTACTTTAATGTTTTATTACTTACGATGATGTGGGGACGACTGTGACTCTCCTTCCCTTACTATTCCTGCCTTTTTACTTAATCTCTTTTTACTTTACATATTACCATGTACCTTTTTCCAGTGCAGCGTTAGCTTTAACGAACTTTGCATAATAATAGTATGTGCCTTTTATATTTTTATTATAGTCATAATTGGGAATGCTATCTAACTTTTTAAATTTGTCATGAAAAAGGAAAGATTATTATTTTGGTGGATAGAATAAAAATCGATTTGTTACTTTATTTTATTAAATCAGTTTTTTTATTTACTGTCACCATTCATCAATGAAATTACCAGGAGACGGCTTTTTAGTATCTTATCTAAACTTAAACATCCGTCTTCATTTTAAGCGTTTCATAGAAAGTCTAGTACAAAGCGTGTATTTCCTGCGCAGTGGCTACAGATTATTAGAAGATAGAGCTTTGATTTGATTTACATTAAATCTTCAAGAAAACTCCCACCACTGACTGCAACATTGCAATGAAGGAATAACACCTACACCTACACGCATCTGAAAAAGGATGAATTTTCTTTGACTTACTTCGGCTTATCCATCCATTCCGCAAAACGTTCTCCGACCATTCACAAGTGATAATCTTATTCTCATCATTTATTTTCGTCATCATGTATCCAGTCAGTGGTCAAACCTACGGACATCACCTCGGGGTGCCCAACCCATCGATCAACATGTTCTTTCATCTTCCAGGGCATTACCAAGTTAACTTTACTCTACATCACAGAATTGACTCATATCAACCAACTGCCGGGTAAGATACATATTTTATAAATTCTATTCTTTTAAAAATAACTGGTAATTTCATATATTGTTTATTTATTTTTTTAAATTGTATTTAAATTTACATTTAAAATTTTGTTTACAAAATCGAACTACCAAACCGAAAGTAAATTTGCGCCGTACAAACGTTATCCGTTTGATCGTGAATTAACATCTAAGTAAACTTTAAAATCATTTTCTAATTTCTTCTGCATTTTTAATTTATTTTTTAAAGGATGAATCAGACCTTTCATTATTCTATGGGGCCAGGGTATGGACAAGGACAGCAGTTTAACCAAAGACAGCTCGCACAACCAACAGCCAATTGCATGGCTCAAATGTCGGAGTACAGTTGTAAGAAAGTTTACCTTTTTAGTTTAGTTTTCCACCATTTGCATGAAACAGTGTCGAAAGATTCGATTTAGAAATGTATTATTATTAGTAACGGCAATTTGCTAAAAGTTTCCATATCTTTTTTTGTTTTCTGTTGCAGCTTTAGGCCTGTCTTCTTCCTATGAGTTAAATGATTCATACCCAGCCCGGTCAATTACTTCGGGGGTTGCTTCTGACTCATGGAGCTACACGTCGCCTCACTATCACAACCCATACGGGGTCCCACTAGCATCTTCAACGCCATCCCGTTCTCCGGCAGTGAGCTCTACTGGAGTTGGACAGATGACGCCACCAAACTCATCACAAGGATGCTTCACCGGGATCAAGAAATGCAACATTGTGTAAAGTAGTTTCAAAATACTTTCTATTTAGTTCTTGAAAGAAGAGAATATTGAATTATTTAGAGAAAGTTAAATATTGAAGGTGTGAAAGTTTGGAGTTTATTTAAAGTAGAAAAATGATATTTATTATGGATTAGAACGTTAAAGATGTTGATAATCAAAAGGAATAGATTGATTTTCACATATGTAGCTTCTAAGCTTTAATATTCAATGATTTATGTGTAAATACCGGTAAATGAATATTATTTCCATTTTTCATTGTTGTTAAATTAAATATGATGCCTTATCTGAAGAATACAAATCTCTTCGATTATGCATGCTTTCTTTTCACATTTATTTAGCAAGTATGACTAAATCAATTTCCGCTCAGGATTAACACCAGTTAAATTTCAATTTGGAATTTATGGCTTTCCCATGCTCGAACCAAATTTTATTTTCGTTTATAAAATCATAATATACAAACTCGCTTTTGACAATTTCAGCAGTTGAAATTCTCTATATACATTGGTAGTAAGGTGATACTTATCTATGGTAGCAGGGTTCCACTCGTGGTTGTTGAAAATGACACAAGATATTTAATTAAGTACATAATAGTAGTAGTAATTGTTTCTTTACATTACATCTTATTTATCATCCTAGATTAATTAACTCATTCACACGAGCGGTACTTACATACTGTATTTTTGTACATGTAAGACAACAGGTTTTTAAATTCACAGTGATACGGACAAATGGTTCTTACGGGACATTTGTGCCGCAGTATAAAGCATCCATTAATAAAAAGAGACACATTTAACAGTAATCATTCTCAATCAAATCATCTTCACCCATTCACCTCCATCATCATCACCATCGTCGAAATATAAATTATCCTCTATTCAGTCCAATAATAAAATTGACGCCTATTTTAGCTTGGGTAAAAAAGGTTAATAATAATAATAATTAATTAATAATGAGACTAATAATTACTATGCATATAGTAAATAAACTTGAGAGTAGATTTAACAAAAAAATCGTGTCGCAACAAATAGGACGTTGACAAAGATGATATCAGTTTTTTAAAATGAGAAATTAACAATTTTTTATTCGGCGCGCGGGAATAAAAATTTGCAGTAAAAATGATTAACTCGAGTTTTAAACCGCGAGCCCATTTATCGTGACGTGCATGGGCTGCGATATCACATCCGGAGTAATGTGGCGCTTCTCGCCTTTCGAGTTCACTTGGTTAATCGTGTGGAATTTCTTGTGGCGTGGAGGTGGAACCGGAGGGCCCTGACTGCCGTAGGCATCACTGGATCCCATCTTTCTTCGTACTCTGTTCACCGAGTCGCTGGCAAACTGAATAATTTCTTTTCTGTAGAACCAGCCAAGGAGAGCACCAAAGCCGAGAGCTGCAAACATGAGAGCAATGAGGGCCATGAGGAACGGCCAGATCGAAGGCTCGGGCTTTCCGTCCGAATCGTCCGTTGAGATCTCTGTTGATGTCTTGTCATCCAGTTTGTCTGAAAGATAAAAAGCAAAATCATTTAATGAGAAGGAATATTTTTGTCATTTTTTAACTGTCACTCATCCGGTCTTGAGCTAATTATTATCTAGAAAGGATTAAAAATCCTTGTCACTCAGAGAATGAATGCATCGCTACTTGACAATTTTTTGTTCTCATTGAATAAAAAGTTTTTGTGTAAAAAACACGATCAGCCTTTGTTCACTTGCATAAAAGAAAGGAAGTTTGGCTGCCAATATTTAACTAGAAGTGAAACCAAAGTATAATACGAAAGTAGACAATGCAATTTCCCCTCCTAAGAAATATTTTCTTGAATGGAATCCTGGAATCGAGTTGAGGAATTTTATACTCACCAACATCAACAACATTGTCTTCTTCGCTCTTATCTTCGTCAGTGTCGTCAGTGGCTTCAGCAGAAGCATAGCCCTTATCGTCATAGATGGCAACGTCTGAACACGCTCTGAATTCTTCCTGCGGACCACATCCGAGACCTTCTCTGCTTCCATCAGCGCAAGGTCCTCCCCAGCTATTCGCTGCAATGTATCTCCACTGAAGCACGCACTGGGTGCACGTTATATCCTTCGGCAACAGGTATCTCGACTCAAAAACTTTCGTTCCCTCACCAGGATAATACCTTAACAAAGGAAAGAATTAAAAATTATTTTATGCTCTCTTTGCCATTTTTTATTCACAATAATTGTTCTCGCTTAAAAAATTTGAATGAGAATAACAATAGCGATATTTATTGTGAGCAAATGTGTGTTGTAAGTAAGCCCTTTTTCAACTTCCTTTCCAGGAAAAAGGTACATAAACAATTAAAAGACATAAATAGGTCATAAAAGGGTTTCAGCAGTACATTTATAACATACCAGAAGAGAGAGATTCTTAGGAGAAGAATTGTAATGCAATGTGGATAATTGAGAAGCGAGTAGAATAGAAAAAGGAGTGAATGCTCACCGTGGTCCCTCTCCATTCGCCTGCTTCAGGACATGTCGATCCAAACACTTTTCACTGACAACTTTCTTGGGATTATTGTTGGGACACATGCGGAATTCAAAGTAGCCCTTGTGATTTGCTGTCAATTCCACTTTAATACGAATTATCGAGTTTTGACGATATTTACGCACTATTATACCCTACAAAGAGAAAAAATATATGAAAAGTTGTTCAATATTTTGTAGGAGGTAAAGTATTAAACCTTTTATACAATCATCGTTTTTTTATTTGTGTTTTATTCATGTGCACGTAAAATACCTGAGCGTAAGTTCCACCAGCTTCGTTTGGTTTTGGCCCGTCGTAAGCATCTCCACAGACCCCACATTTTCCACCATTCTTCTGGTGCTGCCTTGCGAACCCACCGCAGTACAGTTCATGGTCATTGTAATTTGCCGTTGTGTTAAAACCGTATCTGAAACAGAATAAAAATAACAATTGAAAAATCAACTCTACTTAAGTACAAGGTAACTTCTCGCATTCAAATGAAACGGCAGCTTGAGCGAGTTGGAGGGAGACACTTGACAAAGAGGATTATAAATTTAGCACGGTTACGGGTTTTGCAATGAGTGTCATTAAGAGAATAATAATGAAGCATTTGCTACTAACTATAAGATTGAACAAGATCCTCGTCATCACCTGCAATAAACATCAATTTTCTGTCTATCGTCTCGCTGTACTATCGACAATCTTACCATGGTCAAAGCAATTGCAATAGTAGTAAAAATCTTTCTAGAATTAGAAGTCGCAGGCCGCAGACGATGAAGTCTCAACTCATGATTATTAAGGCATGCCATGTCATTACCACGGTAGCACACGAAAGATATTTCGATGCCGGCGTTTCGCTTCTTCATTTTTTTTGCGAAAACACAAGAAAAAAATAAATTTCATCAGTCGCGTGTGGGAAATGGGACATCTTGAGTTTTTGTCGTTTGTCTAACCGTCGCGCTAATAAAAAGCAATAACATAGGCAACAAGAATTACGCTTTCCTTATCGCTGTCATTTGTTACTTTTAACATTTGGCATCTACCTACAAATCTGACGCTGAAATTGATAACTTTTGCAGCACCTTTTTGATTGAGGTTTCATCTTCTCCAAATCCGACGCCTCAGTTACTCAATCCTTTCTTTCATTCGTGCGTACAATGACACAGTAAAAAATGATAAATATTTTTTGCTTTTCTATGGATGATAACATTCAGAGTGTCATGTCATTGATGAATAAGCTATAAGCTTGATAGCACGCTGTAATTGCAGTGGCGTGAGGTGACGATAAAAAATTGTATGATGTGCAAGTAAACCTCCATTTTTCTCTGTTGAGCAATTAAAACAAATAATAATAGTCATAGTGATAAAAAATATGGTTGCTTGCTTTTTTAGAAAAAAATATATTTTGAAAAGTATTTTCCATATCAATTCTTCCATCTTTCCGCTTCATTTGTGTAAAAATTGCAATCATAGCTGAAACTGTCCTATACCTGCACGTTGAAAAATGAGCAAGCAAACAGAACAGAGATAAATTGAAGATTGTGAAGGAAATGCCATTTGCTTACACTTTATGATTGTCTTCAACAATCAGATGCATTGTTTCATTAACACACTTCAGAACTTGAAATAAAATAATAAGGGATGTGCTCAGAAATAACTTGTTTAATTGCTACTTATATTTAGGTACTGAATGGTTTATGCAGTAACCGCGGAGATTATATCGGTGCGGTTATAGTAATAAATGTTAGATCAAGGGAATTGAGCAAATCATATTTCTGATTGTCACGATTGATGACGGCACAGAGAACAATAAACAATTCTTCATGGGTTGCAGTAACAGCAATAAAGATTCGAAACAAAAATAAAAGAATTATTTAAGGAAATCAAAATGTGACAATCATTCGAGCATTCACAAATCAGTTACTTACAAATCCTCGGATAATTAAATCATTGCAAATAAATACGCAGCAACATAATATTATTTTTTGTAAATATTCCTTTGAACTAATTATTAGATAATTTCTTGATTAACTAACTAAACCAAGATTTCTAGCAAAAATCAGTTCAGGCTTCCGGCTCTTGTTCAATGTTGGTTCGTTGCGTACCTCCTCGTCCATAGCGGTTTTTGCTGCTACCGTTTCATATCTGATCGTGTTTTATTTGCATTACGCATTTCTCATTTTTTCTTCTTCTATCTAAAAGTACTCTACGCAAAAAACTCATGAAAAAAATCCGTTACGATATTATGACTGGCGAACTTTTTTATGTACGACTCAAACTGTTGAGGCTGCGGTATTATTATTATTATATGATATGTGAAATACCTACACATTCTTGATCATGAATATTTAACTTCTGTAGCATGGGAAATTTTTGCGATCGTTTCACTTTCCTTTTCATCACAATATCGTTTGTGGTTGGTAAATAGTAGTGAAGGCCAATCCATTAGAAACATCACTTCACCCTGCTAACTTAAGCCTTGCCTTGGCGGAGGAGCAAATTCTGCAACCACGTTTGTTTGAAGTTTAGAGTTCACACCAGCGAGTCATTTACCTTTATTAGGAGCTGAGTTTGATTTGAGCTGAGCCTGAGCAACCTCCGTGTTTGCCTCGTAAAAATAAATAATAATTACGATAACTGTTTCAGTTTTGAAAAAAAGATTAGGGAAACGCCTTGGCGCAGTGTGAGAGCTGAACAGGAATTCACCTTCACTGGTTCAAGATGACGGTTAGAATATCAGAATTTGTTGGATTTAATCTTGTTTTCATGCATTTCATATTTAACGAATTTGCAGGCAATTCTGGGCTAATAAAAATATTTTCAGGTATTGTCCAGTTAACGTTGACAATATTATACACCAGTAACATTCATGTCTGAAGCGTTGATGTCAGGTGAATGTGTAGATGCCGTGACATCCACCACCTCATCCTGTCTAAGCTCGCCGTGGTTAGCGTTTGACGATGTCGATAGTAAAATGTGTTCGACAATTAAATATGTTACAATCAATCGACATGTTATAGATACGTATCGCCTCATGTATCAGTTTAATAATATGTTGTTGCATGAATCACGCATGAATAGTTACAAGCACACTTAGTTGCATTACATGAATATTTAGCAGCATGTAAAACAAATCTTCCGAGGGATAAAAATGCATTGAGTGTGTTTATTGTTTGTGATAACCTCGCATCGCAACATCATTATAAAACAATATAGGTGCTTTTAATGGATTCCAGAGGTTTTTCCCTCGAAAACTAGAACGTACGAAATATCTTGCGCGTTTGCTCATCAGCGAACACTTTCTTAGAAAAACGAAGGCCACCCGAGTTAAGATAAATGGTAATATTTTCTAACTGTATATTATATGAAGCAATGTTTTGGCAAATTGAAACAGCGTTTTTAAAAATGGACGATTTTTTATTACTTTTCTGCTGATTACGTCTATTACACACCCAGTTACACCTTTAATTCAATATTAATTTTAATTTATAACTAACCTATAAACATGAATCAACAAGCGATAATTTTTTACTTTTCCAAGACGTTTTTACCCAATTAAAATTAATTTTTCTCGAAGATTTGTACCTTTTTTGCTAGAGTCAACAAGACAAGGTTTACATTTAACTGATAAAAATAATTGTGTTGGTTTAGTAGAGATTAGTTTAAGTTCCTCGCGAGATTTTGAACTCTCTAATATTTAGGCAGCCCCGCCAATTAATTAGTGTTAGCTCATCACGTCAAATCATTAGCAAAACAGTTTAACATGGATTCACTTTTACAATTCATCATTTCATTAGTTTTTTTCAGGTACCCACTCGCTCGCTCGCTCTCAAAACGCATTTATTTGCTCAAAAGTGTGAAATGAAGTACAGGAACGAACCCAGTTGCATTTATTTGAAAGAAAGTTTTTTTCGGAAGTGACTTTGTTTGGTCTGAATGCCAATCGAGTGTCTATGAACTGCAACAAATTCTTTCTTGTATTAACTCAGCTCTAGTTTTTGTACACGGGTTTTAGCACATCGTTTAGCATTCATTCCTCTAATCAAACAAGACTCAATTATGGGGCAAGACACGTCCACGCTGAGAAAAACTATGATAAAAAATGTGACATTTACGCCCAACTTATGATTTACGTTTTTGAGCAAAAAAAAAAACTTTCCAATATGAAATGACAACAATCGTCTTAATTATTAGCTTTTGGACAGTTAAAGTGAGACAATATTTTATAGAATAATTAAAGTCAAATGTAAGCGTGTCAGGCACAATGGCAACGAATTGAATTGAATTTGTTGGAAGGAAGGGGATTTCCTTCCTGCGGCTTGCTTAAGCTAAAACTTGGTATGATGCTCGAATAAAAAAATCAACTTCCTTTTTATTTAGTAAACCCATAATTTTTGTTTTTATTATTGTAAGCTGACTGAGTTTGAAATTCTCACTAAAATAAAATGCCATGTCCGTCCTGAGTGTCGTGACATTTAATAAATTATAAAAATGAAAAAAAGCTACGTTTGTTTATCACTCGCTGTACCTGAACTTTAATGTCAATGTGGTTCACTGTCGTGAATCATGATGTCTACGAAAAAAGATTTAAAATGGAATTAAAATGTTTTCTTCAAAGATGAAGTTGAGTTTCATGCAAAGCATGAACCACGAAGCAACAATCTACAACATCTTCAAAGGTTTTGTATTTATAAATAAAAGGCGAATTAAAAAAATTCTTGTGTCTTACTAAAAATGAGTTGAACAATTGCAACCCATTCTGAAGCATTTTCAGAACGAAAAATATGAAGATAAATGAAAACAAAAGTTAGAATTTACAATAAAGAGAATTGCTGTTGTTTTGTATTTTTAAAATCACGGCTAATCTTATGTACTCAATCCTTAATCAAAATCTGTGCTCGGCTCAGGCATAAACGCACATTGAAAAGTTGAACCGTGGAAAAAATAACGTTCAAGTACATCGAGGCGTTGTTTTTTTCGTTTAATGCACTGCCAGTTCAAAGTTGATGTTAAGTTTAAAGCTATGACAAACTACAGAGATTCTCTTTTGATTTAATTCAAAGTAAAATTCTGATTGTTGTGTAGTCTGTCCATTCTGTACGCCTAAAATCCACTTTTACAACTTTTATTTTGTTCAACTCTCACTTATTATTATTACTACTAGCAACTAACTGCGAGAACTTTTCAACCATTAGCCACGGCACGGCTATTTTCAAATCCCCACCTTTAGCCTTTATTACTAAAGTACAGTATTTTACAACTCGATTTAGCTACCATTTTCAACTTAATGTTGCACATGGGGAAAAAGAGGAACAAAAGTAGCAGTCTTTATTACAATTACAATAATCATTTTTTGTCTTAAAAATCCAAATTTACAAATGTTGCACTACTGAACTACATGCATGCAGACTTGAGCCAGCACGTAGTGTAATTGTATTTATTTAAGTGATGTTTATGTTGCACTGTGTTGCATCCTTGCATTTTAACATTCAAAAACTGCATTGCCGTTTTTCATTCTTGATGTTCATTATAATTTAGTACACAGCAATAATAATCAGAATGATATGAATGATTCTCTCTTGGATACTTGGCTAAACGTAGCTGCCTATTCACATTCATTCTCCTCATTTTTCGCGAATTTCAATGAACAGGTAACAATAACAATAAAATGATAATGGCAATATGGCTGTTTAAAGCTTAACTTCAAACTTTTTTGCAAAACCTCTGAAACCTACCATTACCGCTTATAAACTTGAATTTAAATACTGCTCCAACAATGACAGTTCAAAGTGCCTGCATGACATTTATTTTTGCTGAAAACAAAGAAAAAAGAATCGAGCCAATCTTGATCATCATTTTGTTTTATTTTAATCTACTAATCTGCTACATCGCCTCTTTTGTTTGCATTGACTTTTCAAAGGGCGAAAATAATTTACGATTCAGTGTCACTGAAAAATGTTTTTGATGCTTATATCAACAAGTTAATCTCCCAAAACAGTTTGTGTCTGCTCATTTTAAGTTACATTGAAAATAAAATTGCCATGAATTATGGAACAAGAATCTCTCAATTTTTGAATATCAAGTAACAAGAGACAAAGTAGGTTAATCAGAAATCACCGGTGTGAGTGTATAAATAAAAATGTAGAGGAATGTTTATGCACGTGTGCCGATTGTGTGTCGGCAGGAATGCCATAGATGAACTGAATTCTAATTCGCAATCCCTTCACATCACATATGTACAAAGCAATTTGCACAAAATGTGTGGCAGATGGGAAACAATCGTTTGATGTGAAACATTAGCCTAGATATTAAAACTCTATAGTATTTTTTAAAAATGCAGATCGAAGTCGAAAATAACAATGCACTCTTTGGAATTTAAAATTACAAACTGTTGTTACTTCCGGTGTTCTGGTCCATCTTTATTTGAGATTTTAAATGGAGTTTCAAAATATAATCATCGGAAACGCCAGACTTTTATTTTTATTACTCTTCACAATGTCCATTTAATTCAATGACATAGCAGTTTGTTCCGCGTTATTAAAAGTCGGTCCCGTGATTTCCCTGTATGAAAAATTAATTCACAGCAAGAGGTGTGAATTAATTGCAGAAATGTAATTTGCACTTGCAAATTATGTGAAGTGGGGGGATGTGCCGAGTTGATGTGTCGAAAGCTTTCTTTTAAATAATTAATACAGCTGATTATAAAAAAATTGGAGCCGGCAATAATGGTGGCGGTGCTGGCTTTTAATACAACTGTAACCTAACCGATTTTCCCTCTGATTATTATTGTGTCTAATTCAAACGCCCACGAAAATGTCGTCACCGCAAAATGAATTTATTCATTGTGTGCATCTAATTTCGTATCGTATCAACTTCTTCATTATGAATAATAATGTGCGCAATAAAATAATATTATTTTGCATATGCATGTGAACTTCTATCGCGTTCGCGTTTCATGTTGCATTGCGACAAAAATTAAATGAAGGAAGATGTGTTGGGCAAGAGAAAAAAGTCACATTTTGAAAAGCTCACGCTGTTCTCATCATCGTCATCAGATTGGAGATTATGTTGATTATTATAAAAACGCAGAAGAAAACAGCGAAATGAACCTTTCTAAAATGCAACGACGATATCGAAACTGCCAGCGTCTATGTAAAGTTAACTCTGGGATTTTCATTTAATCTACATATTGCTCGCCAACCGACACATGAAATAAAATGTAGCGCACAGTTCAACAAGGAATATGACGCTTTGCAACTATGAGACACAGTCAGAGAGAATGCATCTGGCATCTTCATCTTCTTCTTCATAATCATCTTCATTTTTGCTTATTATACATAGGTAATAATAATTTCAACTGCACATCTTACATCTTAATGGTGGACACGGATTACGCATTTGCTCGCATTATATTTGCATTTTTTGGACACGCTGAAATAGTTTCTGACTCAAGTCGTATCATACCGCAACATAAGAGACACTCTCATCTCATCCCAACTCTCTTCTTCATAAAATTATTTTTTCAAGCCAAGTCATTATTAGCTCGTATTATACTATTGTACAGTCTTTAAAGAAATCCTTGCGTTAATACAGAAGACGTGACCTCGCACAGGAAATTTGCAGCTATAGAATCTTAACAACAAAACTGTGCCTTACATTCGATAATTTTTGGAAGATGAATGTATTGCATTGGGTATAAGATAGTAAAAAGTCGAAGATGGGTATCAATTTTTAAAAATATAAACTGGCATGAGTCGTTGCATAGTAGCTTCAACCTCTTCATAATTATTTCATTGCAAGGCTCATGAAATTGTTAAAGTTGCAATATGAGAATGACTTTTTCTAAACTCTCCTCTTCTCTAATGATAATGGCGCTAATAAAAATAATAGCAATGAAATGAGTGGAGATAGCAAAGTTTTTCAAAGCAGAACAAGCAAAGCATGAGCGTGTAAGTAGCATTGAGCTTTGTAATTGTTAAATAGGATCATTTAGTTGTTTCGTTGGTTAGTTTTATTTTAAAAACAGGACTCACCTCCACATAGACGATCGTGACGGCGGCTCAATTAATCTGCCATGGCCTTTAACCTCATTCCATGAAAACGACATGCAGACAAGGAACACTGCCACTGTGCTCCACATTCCCTTCCATGTGCTCGCCATCTTTGTCTTGTCTTGTCCTCGATTAGTGAATGAAAAGCTTCTTCTTTTATTGCCGAAAATAATAAGTGCTGCGTTAAACCTCCCTTTCTTCTGATTCTTCTTCTTCAGATAATTGCTCAAGATAAGTTGATGAAGGGTTCTAGTAATTAGCTAAAGAGCTTAATTTCCTTCCAAGTCTCACGGGGCCAACAACGGTAATTTTCTTAGTCCTTAAAATGAAATTACTTCGCAGTTTGGTTGCTTGCTTGGTTCACACAATTGTTTTTATATCTCTCTCTCTATAGATCACGACGAACAAACTATTTACCTACATATTTTATAGTCTTGTAAATAATAGCTAACAATTTAACAATTTTTGTCGAATTCGCCAAAAAAAAATTGAAAGAAAAATAAACTTCTAAATAAACTCTGTAGCATGTGCCGCCACGTCAATTACAATAAATAAGTCTTTCTTCTGCACAAATGTTTAGTTTCTTAGAGAAGATTCCTTTTTTCCCTCTGATCAAACAACTGCATCAAAATGTTGGTAATCTGTGTGATTCTAAGATTCTCTTCTTCGTTTTCTTGATGATGGTCTCTCTGTCTGTGGAATTTATTGTGCAAATTCCTATTATTGTCATTACTATTGTTACACTACTACAATTACGCAGTGGTTGAAAATACAGAAAAGTCCCGCATTCAGAAAGAAGAATCTGTGCAGTTGACAACGAAAGTGGTGTACGTAGTATACCGTAATTTACTTTTTCACTTTTCCTCTTTTGTGTGTGTCTCTGTATTATTGTGAGTTATTAAACTGTCATTATTTTATTTTACGATTAGGACGCTGAAAAATATATTATCTTGACTGAATGAGGGAGACGGAGAAAAATGATGGATGTGTGCTCACTCACATGACTTGAATTGAACAACACCAAAAAAATAATGATGACAATAGGGCAAAATAATTTGAAAGATGTGTATCTTTTATGAAATGGTGACGGGCTTTATAACAAACAATTTGTCCCCTTTTCTTTTTGCTTCAAAATCAGCGTTTCAAAATCTATCAACACAGGCAGACGCATATATCTCAATTTACTCTGTCGAATAACATCATCTCTCTATCTGTGAATCATTCATCACCAAATATTAATTTCTTGCGCAATTTTCGTGTCAGCGATGTGACTTGTGACGACGAGAAACCTACTCCACCTGAGTTAATGTTACTGATCCTTTTTATTCCGAACTGTCTTTTCTGTAGAAGTAGGTTTGTGACACGGTGTCAATTTTTTTATGTCTCTTGGCTTAACGATGATTGACGAGAGTGGAAAAGGACACAGGGACGGAGGCTCCTAATTCATCTGCAATAAAAAGTTCAAAAAAGGTTATGTAGATTATTACTTCACATTTTCAATAATTATATAAGATGTTGATGGTGTGAGCGTTTGGAAAATTTGCTAATTAAATGAAATGAAACGTGGTATGACACTTTGGTCTATGGTTGGGCAAACACTATTCAATTTTCCTTCCTCATTAAAGTCTTCTCGATTGAGGCAAGGATAATATAAACAAGCAATTTTCTTTTATGTTAGAATAAACAGATACATATCTGTATATTTAAGGCGCAGACGATTAAGTTACGAAATGTGAGTTTAAAAGTGACAATAATCTGCATTAGGGACACACGTCATTAATTGTTAGTTCGCAGTGCACACTTTCTCTGATGCTCGGATTGCTCAATACTCGAGTTTGAGTTTTCGAGGGTGGTTGAGTCTGACTAGAAGCCCATTGCAAATATTGCATAAAAAGGTAACCAGCCGTAAAATTAAATTCGGCCAAGAGATGTACCGAAAAAACGAAAGTGTTAAAGCAATTGACCTATGACCACATACGTACTAAAATAAGTGTGAACACAACAACCCATCTTTCGCATGTTTGTTTATCGACGAAATGAAATGCTATACGAGTCAAATTACAAAATTACTTTCAAACAAAATTAGCTACGGAATATTTGTTTCAAGTAGACTTTATATACCATAGCTTAAATACAAATAACATGTCAATACAATTAATACTAAAATAGTACCTTTTTAAACAAAAAGGTCAAATGGAAACCCTGTGCTTGTACTCAACTCACTTTTTTAAAATTTTAACGCCTTTTTAGGATGAATTTATTTTTATGTATTCGCTAATTTTTTGTAGACTTCGTCATTATTCTTTATTATGATTATTAGCTCAATTTTTACGAATGTTTTCCATGTTAGGTAATTACGATGAGTTTTACTTGAGCTGTACTAACAAGAGTTTTGGATTATGTGAGTTTGAAAGCAAAAAGGTTTCCTTCGCCAGTTTTTCTCTCTCTTTTAGTGAATAGGCAAAAAAATGAGTTGGGGTTGGGAATAGCGAATAAGTGATTACAATGGATTTTATATTATTATTGTTATTATGATTATGAAGAATGAGTTATGCAAACTTGATTTCTTCCCAAAGTTTGCAAAAAGCTGATAAGAGAAACAGAAGCATCATCCTGTGCACACGATGGGTGGACGCTTCAATAAATAAGTGCATCTAAGCTAGATCTAAAGCAACAAAGAACAGACACACACACCTTTCCTTTCCTAGAAGAATGATCATAATGATGACTGATGATACAAAATAATGATAATGCAAAATGCAATTGCTTAGTGTGAGAGTAAAAAGGGACGAAACAATGAGTTTTTGAGTTACTTTGCCCAAGCTGTTACCAGTGCAGTGTTACCTAATCACACACAATCATGTTGATTTCAGGAATGAATAGGTATACTACTCTAAAGATAATTGACATGAGTCAATCAATACGATGCAAACGCAATGGCCACACATTGAACACTGCTTGTTTGATATTAAAGATTATTATTAGCTTATTTGTAAATGTTTGTACCAGTAACGAAACGAAGGAACCCAATGAGCACTTCGATTAAATTATTTATTAACGGTGTGAGTTGCAACTTGTATCTTGAGAATTGACTCATTCAGTCATTTACTGCTTAAGTCTACCTGAGTTTATCTCTCAATAATAACTCTTTTGGGTAATAAAACTGAAGCGGAATTGATTATTCATGCAGACCCAAGATAACTAAAGAAGTTTTAGTCATGTTTTTGTTTACATTCCCTGTTCACATGCACATTTTGCATATTTATATTTTTGCTACTTGTACTGACACAGTTTACGAAATTATAGGGTACATTCTAAAATGCGGTGTTGCGTTCGTTTCCTGAAAGTAATAAAAACCCAGTTTCTTTCTTTCTATAGAGGAAATTGATTCGGTATGAAAAGAATATCTTTAAATCTATGCTTTTGCTTTTCGCCTTTCATTTCCCTGTATATCCCACGAAATACATCGATCTTTACAAATCCTCGTTGCATACGTCACATCACATCACAAAAATTTCACCTTTTGATGGATGCATGTCGGATGAAGAGATGTATGACAAATAATTTGCATCTATCCCAAATCGCTTTGTTGGCGTTATGCAATCGACTCCTGTACAATATCGGTTTTATTCCCCTACCACTCTCCCTTTAGGTAGGTAGGACCGTTGACAATTTTATTTTAAAGTAGGGCATGTCGATTTGAGCCTAAGCCAGATTTGTGTTCGAGAATTTAGATAGTCCTCCGGTCAGAAAGTTATCACTATAAAAGTTTCAGCAGTTGCTTTTGTTTTACTACATTCATGCCTTTATTCATGAATCCCCTCCTTGGCAATAATTTAGCCGACCCACAGCACCGACTAAGCATTAAAACATCGCGTGTTACCTGGGTTCTTTATAAATAATTATTGAACATGCTTTAGAACGTGGGATTACATTTAACAAATTTTGCAATATGCAATCATGCAATTGATTTACACACGACACCATAAATCTACGTTAAGCTCCTCAGTTGTCAAACGTCATCCTTTAAATAAGAATGAGAATGAAATATCAGAAATTGAAAATCGAAAGCGTGTGGGATTTTGCCAGAAAAGGGATCGAATTCCACGGTCGATACGACTTTTTGGAGCGACAGCTCAGTTCGGATTCTACGATGTGTACAATTCTCCTTGGTATAAAGTTTTCAAACTGAGTTTTAGTGTAAGAATTTGGCATGCTTTATTTTTGCAAATTACGGCTATCAAATTTATCATTTTGTTTTTAAAAGGAGACGACTCGACGTTTGCGTAATAGTTAATAGAACAATTAAGAAAGTTGCTTATCACGGACTGTGCTCAATATCTTGTGCATTATCTTTATCGCTCAGTGTATTTATCTGGGCAGTTAATTAGTGACGTCGCTATGGTCAGTTGCGTATGCATAGTCACGTTCAGCTACTTTTAATAATATGCTTGCATTTTTTGCAACGGCAAATGCGCAAAGTTGCAGTGGCAGCATTTCCCCTTTTTACAAATATTGCTTAATCACGGCAAGTTGCAAAAAGTAGGAATTATTAAAAGGATGGACTCATTCAAGAACCGTGTACGCAAAAATCTGCAGTCTAAGTTAAATAGTGTAGTACGTGGCATTAATTTCTAGATTCAATCTCTCTCGGTGTGCATAAAACTCTAGGATCTGAAGAGTCAATTGTTAAGTGCAAAATTAAACTTAATACAGATTAATCGCTGCCTATTCTGTCCATCATCGCTCAATTGCTCGCTTGTTTAAAAAAAACTTGGACAGGAAAAAAGTCTGTCTGGGAAATGTAACTGAAGCGTGAACATAACTAAATTGCATTACCGCACTTCAAGTGCAGTCAAGTCATTACCTTACATGACAAGACTTAATTTTACATTATGTTTCATCAAATGCACCAGACCGGTATGCAAATTCTGCATTTTATTTGAGTTAACCGTTGCTTCAAACGGGATACGGGGTCTTTTCACACGTGTAATTCAACTAAAACTGCTACTGCTGCTACCGTATTCAATTGACAAGAAGAACGACTCAGGCTCAAATTGCATGGATAATCTACCCACACCATCAATTCATTAATTTGCATTTTTCTTATTATACTTTATGCATCATGTGGCTAAACGGCTCATTTTATCTATGTAATCAGGTAATCAGTGTGAGTGTGTGTTGTGACGCAAAAATCGCAGGGAAAAATTACGATAAGATGAGTAAAGTTTGTTTTCAGGAGGCATTATTGCCCAGGAGAGATGTTGGCAAGAGTGTAATGAGAAACAAATGAATCAGATTCAGATAAAACTGTCCCTTCTAAATTATCAATTGAGATGAAAAGTTTACGCTTATTAATTATTCTATTGCTTACCAAGTGATATGTGATTGATCAATCAATTGACTTACGGAGAAATCACGCAAATCTTTGGACACGAGCACGTCACGACTAAAACTCTGAGATTATTTGGGTTGAGTTGAGGGGCTGAAGTAATGAAGCGATGTTTTAGCTGTCGCTAAGTTTAGAATTTTTTATCTATATAATTCTCTTGTCTTGTGATGATAAAATATAACAATCGATGTTTAATGTATTGTCTAAAAATATAATTAAACTGTTTTATTTGATCCACCCTTTTTCTTATGAAAGTCTAGAAAATTTATTGTTTTTTTTTTAAGTGACCACAAAGCACCATTCACAACACTTGATTAGTAAAAAGTTAATAGATAGTAAAAATGACTCGATTTGACCGAACTGTCTTCTAACAATAACTCTTTATTACAAGTTTCATGCACAGAGTGGTCAACTGATGATGATTTGATTTAGTTCTAGTTATCTATGTTAGATACGCACAAAATTGTCGAATCTAGAGAAAGATTCAATAATGCACCTGTTGCACACTCAACTGAAACTCACTCAGCTTTGCTGCCTCTTTTCTTCTCTTTCTCCCGAGTTGGTCTGAGCGCATTTCTTTTTCTGCTCAACTGTTTTGTCCCACATACGATGGCGCACTGACTGACTGGTAACACGTCAATAATATAGCAATCTAATGTACCAGTGCCATCCGACATGGTAAGGAAACGAGTGCTAGTCACTGCTTACTTATTTCATTTCCAACCATTATATTATTCAACGACACACACAGAGGGTTTTTGACAGCTATTGTAGCATTTTGTTAGCTATTACTATTACCAGGGATATTCCGCTTCATAAAAAACACATACATACGCACACTTGTCTTCATATTTATCTTATCCTAAAAAATCTTTCTTAACCGTGTGCCCATCATTATACAGTATCGTCAACTTTATTGTATGCCCTTAAGTCTGAGGACTGCAGACACGTATTCACTCACTCGCTCAGTCAGTGCATATATCAAGCTCCTACTTGATTTCAGGGAGCAGTGAGTGGACTCAAGGGTACCTTTTTATTATTGATTCTTTATGATTTTCGCCTTTCGTGTTTCGTTCAGAAGGAAGGTTCCTCATTATTAGAGTTAATACTCTAGTTCACAGTTTTTAACAATGGAACGGAGTATGGCAGAGAAAAATGTGGAAATGTATGTGAATATCATGCGATGTTGTAAAAGGAGGGAATTTATTTTAGGCAGGCAATACTGCACACAGTATTCAAGTAACAGTGTGAAACAAAAATAAGTTGCTGGCACCATCGAATCATTCATGCAAAACAATCGCATCGAAATGAATGTTGTGTTCAATTGTGAGAACGCATTTTAGGAAGTCAAGTAAAAAAGTCAAATCCGTTTTTTACCATTAAATGGAAAATCCCGAACGGTCAATATTATTATTAGTAAGGATAATATGCGGGTAATATTTGTATTATATCTCAGTCTCTCTCTCTGGGAGTTCAGCGATGGAACTCACCAGGGACCTGAATGTCTCCAAGTTGACTTCAAAAAGGTAACTTGCTTAAAACGGTGTCTAAGGTTTACTTAAACTTATTAATAAGGTGGGAATTCTCAACGGAATTTTACATGGGACTAGAGTTAGAAAAGGAAGCAGAAACGACACTGGGCTCACGATACGACAACTAAAGAAAAAACCTTTTTAAGTATTGAATTTTTATAGGTAACTTTGGTTTTGCCTACGTGAGGATATTCAGGCCCTCATTTTTTGAAGGAAATCGAATGAAATTTTTTTTCTTCCTGTTGTTGATGAAATAAAGTCTCACGCATTTTTTTGAGTCTCTTACAGGTCTTTAGGTGTTTGTCTGGGAATAATGTATAATTGGTATTTAATTTAATCTGCTGATTTGAGTATGTCCATGTCGTGATGTGATTATTTAGTGCCCATAGGTAACGTATATATAAGAATCGAACAAGATTTGATTTGATGTGCTGCCATGCTGTGATTTGCTTTATGTTTTGATAATTGGTGGCACTTAGAGGAATCACAGGTAGCTTTATTGGATTTACTTAAGCTAAAAGGCATGCCTTGAAAACTGTTAGCGCTTTGTAATAAAGTAGAAAATCAGAAAATGCACTTATTCATTATTCACTAGTGGCCATTGTGTAGAAACAAGCATAATTCTTGAGCACAATCGTGTTTATTGTAATTTGAGCTATAAAATCTTTTGCGCTATGAAGTCAAATTACTCTGTAATGTAAGTAATAACACCTGTCATTTGACAATTTTTGAAAAATGAAAATAAGCGCTTATGCTGGCTGAGAGTTGCCCAGCCAAGTCATAACATACATCTAACGATGTATTTAAGAAAAAGCCGTCGGTAGAAACGACTTTGTTACTTACTAAAGAGAGGTGGGAGAAGCCAAAAATTTAATCTCCCTTTTCATTTCGTGAACTCCAGTGGAGTAGCATAAAAGGAGAAAACAGTTTGAACTTGAACTTCGGTGACACAAGAGAACCGCCATTGCGTTGCTTGCCACAAAACGTGAATATTTTATCAATTGACTTTTCTGCTGTGTTATGAGAGGATGGTGCCAAGCTGTCTGACCTGACCGCTGTGCAACCACGCGATGATGATTTTTTCAGAAGAGAAGAGTTGCATTTCTTCTGCCCTGCTCTGCACACAATAACATGATACGCTTCACTGATAAGGATTTTCTTTCTGCCTCAATGAAAATCATACCACAAGAGCCAGCCACATGGTCTTCACTTCATTTCATTCAGATTCACTCTGTTTCTTTTTTCATGTTTGGCCAAAAAAGTCTCGTCTTTTCTTGTCTTCATTTTATTCTCCCAGACAAAAACAATTTGTACGGCTACTGAAATGAATTTCCAAGGTGGCGGGATTCAATAAAGAAATACAAAAAATTGAAATGCTTCGTCAACCCCATGAAATTTAGCAAGGCTGTAAAATTATTTTACAGCTTTAAAAAAAGGCTGTGGAATGGAATGGAAGGTGTGAACAGGTAGAGGTCAACCTTCATAAATATTTTTAATAAAAAGAGGTGAAGCGAAGCGAAATGAAGTGAAATGGTGAGCACATTCATGAAAATGTCATAAAAGTGGAGTTGAAATTATTTGTGCTGTGATGTGTGGTACGACTGAGTCGGTCTGCCGTTTTTTCTTCTGGTGTCATTGCGGGCAACCAGGCAATATTCCCCTTCATTCTATAACACGGCCACAGCCACAGCTCCCTCTTTCACAATACGCGAATCTATTTAATGTGATGTGTCTGTTTACGCACGCACGCATCCTCCTTTAGCCAGATACCGTGAAAAATTATAGTAGCGTTTAAAAGGAGTCATAATAAAACTGATTATGAAGAGACAATTACGGAAAAAGGTAGGATCAGCTCAGAAAGCTTCTTGACTGCGACGCAAAAGAGGGTTTATAAAATCAAAGTGTGCGCTGCTCAAAAGTGAGCGAGTCTATTAAATTTGACTGGTGGTTTCAACGGCGGTGGAAAAACGTGTTTTCGAGAAGACCAGACAGGCAGGAACCATTCAGGAAGTGCACGGGAGAGGAACAAAAAAAGTAATGGATGGATGGGTTTACAAAGAGAAAAAAACAACGGTGACGAGTTGACTTTTGGTGACTTCAGAGTTATATGAATGTTTCTGAAGAGGTGACATTTGGCAAACACCGGAATACTAAATAAATAAGTTGAAAAGATGGCATGGAAAGGTATGGCATTTCATAGATACGGTGGGATAGGGAATGAAAATAATGCGTACATTTTTTATTTCCTAATCCGAGCAAGGGAAAGGCGATAAAAGTTTAGTATTACGGCCATTAGCTGAGCAACTGGATGAAACCAGTGAGTGAGAAGCTGTCAACGTGAGAAAAGGAGAGACGTAAATAAATTGAGTGGGCACGCAAGAAAGAAATGGATAACGTTAAAGTTGCAGTGTGCATGGGCTTTCAGGTGCATTCCTTCTCCATAAAAACAAGTCAATTGATGACGGTGTCAGCTCATCGATATAAAACAGTAATAAACACATAATGCATTCCTTTCTCCAAAGATACTTACATTTTTTTGTGCACAATGAAGTGAAGCCGAGAAGGAAAGAAATTTACACCTGTCTCGCTTCTTTAATATTCTTTCTCAGCGACTCACATTCAGATGTAGGCAATGCAATGATGACGGATGAATTGAAATCTCTTTTTCCTTGCCTTCACTTTTTTCTGATTTTCGTGAATTGAAAAGGGTTATGTTGACGGTGCCGTTTTGTTGTGACTGATTCTATTGAATTGGATTATCACTTTATATGTAAAGTACGTAAGTAAAGCCAAAAAGCTGCTTTATTTATTGTATCAATCACCTTAGTCAAGAAAGAGAAAAAACTGGTCTTTTGAAAAACGCATTTTCATTTTTTATTGCTGCTCTTTCTCTCACTAACTCACACACTGCACTCCCACTTCCCAGACAATCATACTCCACGCATAAAATTGTCTTCTTTTTGATTTTTAGTGGATAAAAATGTGCGGAAAATTAGTAATCCATGTAAACAAGCTGACAAGATGACTGATAACGCTTTTGTACGTTCGTGGATTGATAGATGTAAAATATTTTATTTTATCCACTTACTTTACTTCAATTCCCTTTTGCTGCAGTAGGAGGAGTCAGAAAAATATCGTAAGGTAATCTTAATCGTAATCCTATAAGAATAATGGTTCTCACGTACTTTACTTTCAACGTCCTAATGTCAGCAATCCAAAAAACGACGTATTTTCCAAATGGCTTAAATGGACTTAAGTCCAAGTCGGTAAAAAAGCGGCATTGTGTGTTAATACTAGAATTAAATTTCTCATAATCTTAATCATCCTATAATAGACACAAAACGGACAATATAATGTATCTATATAATAAATATGTACGCTACCAATCGTCATTTGTCACTTTTTGTAATACCTACTCTCATAAAGAAAAAAGATGCGCCAACGGCAATAACAGCAAAAAAGGGAACGAAAGGAACACTTTTGCTTTTCGCTATTTCTATTAATACATAATTCACATGGATTGTTGGACGCGTTTATAAAAAGTTAGAAATTTGCCGACTTTAGGAAAAAAGTAGAATTGTCATTTAACTTCAATACCTGTACAACTTCAGTTGAGAGATACGTACACAATTGTTGTGTATAAAAATATTTCCGTAAGTGCGTACGTACGTATGTAACATGTAATTAAGCAATTAATGACATTTTTTCTTAGCTCAGCACCGGTGGCGAATGAGCAGTAGAAAAAGGAAATGCAGGAAAATTAAGAATAATTTAAAATTACAAATAAATAAATCGCGTCAAAATGTCACATTTAACCAAAGTTTTAACTAAAACTCTGCGGCCGTACCAGAAACCAGAAAAATGAATGAAATGGTGGAAGTGCGTTTGGTGTGAAACAGAGATTAGGAAAACTGACAGAGAATTTAAACTTAATCATCATTAGTAAAAAGAAATTTGTCGTCCACTTGTAGTTAAGTGTAATATTTTTCTTTCCTCATCTAAAAAGTTTCTCTCTCGCTCCTCTACTTCGGTTACACTCTTAAGCACAGATTTAAAAGTGCAAATTTTGTAGTGCGCTTGATTTTTATGTTGAATTAGTTAATCGAGTACCAAACGAGTCTTGTTCAGTTCATCATCGTGCATACTTATTAATAGTTATAAACGGAAATATTATGGTTTTTCATAGCTAAACACTTTGAGAACAAACGCATATTATTAAGAGTTTACTGCTTGCTTATTTATTTTATAGATGATTTTTAAATATTTAATAATAATTGAAGAGTTCGTTGACAAAGGATAAGGAAATGGTAGAATAAAAATAAAAATGTAAACTCGTCCTCAGTTTTCCCCCTTTTCTTCTTTTTTCCTTATCAGGCGTTCCTGCATTCATCTTGTTCAGAAATAAACATTTTTGCAGGAGGAAATGCTTTACTGTTTTTTGTCTTCTGATTACTATGATTTAGAAAGAAAACACTTGAGAAAGAACAACAATGTTCACATCATATCATCACAATTGCCGTTGCATTGCAACATTTTTCTGCTCCTCAGCCTAACTCTGTTTGTATGCCGTACGTAATAATATCGTATTTATCATGAAGAAGCTATGAAGCGCTTTTCTCATATCTCCATCGCTTGAGCATGTATTTAATTTGTTACCAAAAGAATTGAAATGATTGATAAGAAAGAGAAATAAGAAAAGCACATAATTCATTCATTTCTTCCCATTGCAAAAAAGCAATAGACATCTTAGACACTCGTCTCATCATCATCAACAGAAAATATGAATAATAAATAAAATAAATAAACAAATGGACGATAGCTTTAGGTACGGTACGTCGGTATCAAAATGATGAACGTTGGCTTAAGGAGATGAAACAGAATCTTGACTTTTTGAGCGAGCACACACGTTTCAGTTTTTTTATTTCGCCTTTCAAGGGAGAGAATGCTCATGTACTTGCTAGTTGCTGTCAAGTGATGATCATTATCATTATCGTTATATTAGAATGACGTTCGTTCTTTCGTTAGTTGATCACTTCTGTGAGCGATGAAAAAGGAAAGAACTTCACCATGCAAGTTTTTTTTGTTTCGAAAAGTGTCTATCTGATTTCTTTATCCTGTGCACTGAGTCATTTAGAGTATGAAAATGAGTGATATAAAAACGATAAGGTTTTGTTGGTGACATGACACGAATAAAAGGTGGATGGATGGAAACAGTTACACGGTAGTAGATCCCTCTTGTTAACCACATGACGATATGTGGTGACTGACACACATTTTTTATTGGCATTATATAGTATCTCTCACTGGCGTGTCGACCTGCGAACACTGATCGTCGTTAGGAAATTTTCCTCTTATCGTTGATTTGTGAATTTATGCTATTAGAAAATTTCCTAGTTCAATGAACAAAAGAAGAAAACAAAACACAAGTAACAAAATTATTTAAAGGCTTCTTTTACATTACAGCTTGACTATGAGGACTGCCTGTGTGGAAAACATCTTAGAAAAATAAACACAGCCAATTATTTATTTATTTATTTATAGCGATATCAGTTTACTCTACAAAGAGTAATTAAACATTTTTCATTTCTATTATTGTAATTTGTCTCACATTAGTCATTTTAGACTTGTTAGACAGTTAGAATGAAATATAATAACATGCTTGTGTTTTGTAGCTCGTAGCTCATTTCTTCTTGTTTAGTTTACCACACGGGAGACAAATTAGGGAAAAATGTCATAAAATCAAGAGTTCGTTTCCGTTTTGTGTTTTCTTACAATATGATAAGACATTTACTATTTACGTACCTACAGCGATGTTAAGCGATGATGTTGATTAGGTATGTTAATTGCTACAAACAATCATGCGAACGTGAATACTCCCTGCTAACAACGTACATGCACCTTTTAAATCGTTGACACCGTCCGTTTCCTTAGTCAGTTTAGTTAGTTAGGGTTTTATAACTTATCGCTACTGAGCCAACTTTGATAGCTTGTCTTGTAACCTGAGCAATCTAAATGAAAGATATTTCAACTAAGCCAATCTAATTTTTGCACCGTAAACTTCATTCCTATCACGGGTATCACTAACAACAACGAAAAGTGTGTTGTGCTCATCCTTCTAGAGATAAACGATTCTTTATTTGGCTTGTTTACGTAAACAAAAAAACGTAACTAGCCTAGAAATGATATGACACGATACTAGCTCAATGATTAGATTGCCTAACGGAAATATTTCCTTCGAATGGTTCGAAGAGTTTAAAGTGCTAAGTAACAGTAAAACAAAATAACACAGTTTATTTCGAGCACGCGATTTGTTTCAAAAAATGGGTAAATGAGACAATGAAAGAAAGAATATTGGAAAGGTAGGCTAATTTTCGAAGGAATTGAAATCACAGAAAAAATATCGTGCGGAATGTCATAATAAGAATCGATGGATAACCCTGATATTGTTGATGGCATTATCTTAATTATTGTTGCTAACTAAAGGTCCGTGATATCCCGAAGTAAATTGTCTTTCATTGCGCTGCACTGCATTGCAAGAGATTAGAATGAATGAAAGAGTCGTCCGTCACGACCAAACACGTATTTATTTCTCAGACTGACAATTTGACTTCATTTTTATTATGTAATTCCCTACGGAGCAATCAGATTCTTAAATAATAACTCAAAACTCACATTAGTTTTTTCGTTTCTCGTGCTTGCTTATGTAATAACTTGATCAAACAAAACATGCCGATTTAAAGAAACAATATCCAAAAAGTTATGTTCATGCCGAGCGACAAGACAAACAGAAATTGCTTTGGTGTATTTCATTTTATTTCATTGTTGGCTTTCGCTCTGTCACTTTACCGTCTCAATTTCATCCTTGGTGCCGCTCTCAGTTACATACAACTTACATAGTTTAATGTGGAGATGCATTGAAATTTACTTTTGCCATTGTAACTTTAAATTATTACAAAAATAATCATTAATTCACTCATTTTCTTTAGCAAATCGTAGAAAATTATATAGTAAGTTACAAATCGGTCACTCTCAGTTTTACCCTAAAAATATGAAAGGACTATATATATTTTTTGGCGAAATGGACCATTTGTGTAAGGTCTTTTGACAATTGTAACCGAACCAATTTGCATTTTCAATAGAAATAATTATTTATTATTAAATGTCACAATGAACATTTAAAGTTTACCTTGTTACCTTGGATTAAAAAAAGTTTTGTTCGTAAACGCATTCCACTATTTGTCAAGAGTTATTTATCATCATTAAATTTAGTTTATGCGTTGCATAAATCCACAGTGGGCATTTTTAGCAAAAGCAATATGTACTACGTCTTGCCGTTCACTTTACAATAATATTATGGTCCAATGCACTCGACTCAACCATGCTCATATATTTTTCACCGGAACTACTCATAGGCTAATAATGTGGAACATTTGAATGTACATGAATACATGATTTGGTATTACTTGCTGATACAAAAATGCTGAACTGAAATGTATTGAAATATGTGAACATAACTTTTAAAAAGTGTGCCAATACCAAAAAATTCAGTGCTTAGCCCATATTTTATTACAATAATTCCTTGCTGCCTAATTCAACTGCAAAATAACAATAAAAAGTGAAACATCCATCGATACTCGACTCTTACGGTCATTTCATTTTCTGCATGTATCCTCACGTCAAAATAAAACTTGTATGTAGGCTACTGAAATAAACAAAGGCTCAATTGAATGAACTGAATCCGTCTGCAGTAAAGTTTAAAATAGCATTTCACTGTACAGTTACAAATAAAGTATTATTTTAATTGACGATATTTTTGAAACGCATGGTCTGTTAATCTTTCCATTTGGAGAGTTTTGTACCGTATTGTAAGGGGCGGGACAGGATACAGAAGAAACGAGATAATGTATTCATATATATGATTTATGTTTTTATATTAATACTCATTATGAAAACTATACAAATCCACGCGAAACGAGATGAGGTATAAAGATGACAGACAGAGCGAGCGCGAAGCAGGTGAGCTGCTGCCATGGTCTCATTTTCAGTGAGGTCATTGGTTTATTGTTTAATTATTTATTGTATTTTGGGAATAATTTTTAGCTTCACGTTGACGGACTCCACTAAAAAGGAAACAAGTAATGTGATGTATCTAGTGTGTGCATGTATATTCTTATTTTTATGTAATTCAACAATACAGATTAAATTAAAGTGTACGTATTTATTGCTATCATCACCATTATCATCAACATCGCCAACATGACACGAAAATCAATTCAGTTTTAAGCATGCATAGACTGAGAGCTGAGTCTGTGAGAATGTACTCGTTTCACATCTCAGATTTTATACCCTTTTTACAAGCTGTCGGCTCATTCATGAAAAAATTGCTTTTGTCTAGCATTTTTAAGCTCTGGTCATCATCATACATGTGCATGAGTAGTCTTTCAACCAAACCAGGTAATAAAATGGACAAATGCACATTCTAAATAATAATAAAAATTGTGAATGGGAATGAAATGGAAATGACGAAAAAATTAGTGTACAACATTACTCATAAATAACATTATAGTCTTATACTGTTTCAGAGGGCAGTTTTGTGTGGAGTTAAAAATTGAGAGATCGTCAGAGACAGATATTTTGTTATGGGTCATGACTCATAAAATGACATTATGTATCTGCACAATTAGATATAAAATAATTTTTGTATTTGGTCCATTTTTTGGATTCAGCCAATGGCGGAATAAAAGTAGTATTTGCATTGTTGATATTGTCATTACAACAACTTCATACTCTACACCCCTTCTTGTGAAACAAAGCGTTACAAAAAAATAAAAAACAAAGCAATGTGCGCCAGAACAGAACTGGAATTTGAATGATGACAAATGGGGAAATGGATCAAAAATTGTCGTTGTTCGTGAGAGATGCATTAACAATCATTAACCAAGAAAAACAACTCCACTCTGAAGTATAGAACTATCGATTGCTGCAGACAGTGTGAAAATAGTTAACCAGTTAATCACTTGGTTTAGTGAGTCATAATAAATGCGAATGTAGGATTGTCCTTATCATTTTTGGCAATAGTATACAGGAGCCTCAAGGTACAAGACAGGGAAGTTCACGCATGTTGGAGTTGGGTTTGCACAGTATTGAACCTGGCGACATTCATCTTATCCACTATTTGGTGCATTTTTTGCAGCGACTGTATTTTTATATAACGAAACTTTTCAAATATATGTACGTATTACCACGCATGCCGCTTTAGAGTGAATGAGTAACTATCGAGTTTAAAAGAAGCTTGACCACACCTATCCATCCAACCAAATATTTTTTTGCTTTGCTTTTGTCATATTTACGTACTGTATCCTTTATCGCCCAAAGGTAATTAGGTAGCCGTAGCAAGTGAATGGGTTTTGTTAGGGTTTCGTACATAGAACTAACTTCAGGTTCTTATGTATGTATGTAATTCATTGCTGTACCCTATGACTCTAAGAGAGTCGAGCTGAGCGCTTCTGACCAACTGTAAAAATGAGAATAATATAATTTCAAGTGAATTTTATCTCTATCTTTAGAATCAACCTTTTTGAGAATTTTGAGAAGTTCGTGTAAAATAAATATATTTATTATTTTACATTTCACACATCATATATAATGTTACTATATAAAGTTATGATGTAAATAAGGTAAAGACACGACTGAGAAGCTAAAAATATGGATAAAAATATGTAACGCCTCTTTTTACGCTGTTTTAATTGTTGGGCCATGCATCTCGTTCAGTAAATTCAGTTGCAACAGGAATTTCAGTTAGGTACCGTTCATTACTTATGTAGGTTTACACGGTGCACACCAGTTTACAGTCACTGTTGTATTTAATAGGCAGAAAAGTTAACTTTATCTGTGTCTAATGTTTCCTTTACCAACTCCATCCCAAAACATGCTTGGGTTGTCGATGTAACGTAAGATCCCATTGTTCTCTTCTCACCGGATGTAGGAGCAATTGCATCAGTGTGAAGAATTGCCTGCCTGGCTGGAATGAGAAGGTTCGTAGGTATTTTACGTTAACTGTAAATTTATATTTGGGACGGATCGAGTGAGAGACAAGGGCATGTGTTAGATTTTAATGCTTTAGGAAACATAACACTTCGTTTTATTTGCTACATAATTCAAACTTATACGATAAGAGATTCGATTCGAGTCTGTCTTTATTTTAAACGTTTCTCCCAATTCATGACGTGAAAAGGGCCAGAGAAACAGTAATATTTGACTTTGGGATGTATGGATTGACATGAAATTTAAAGCGATGCGAGGACGCACCTTTCCGTGACATTTAAAAATAGTTTAATTGTAATTTATTTTAATTTATATTTTATAAAATTTAATTCAAATCTCACATTTGTTTTCTGTCAATATGCCATCCATGACATTTACATGACGAACTGAATTAAGTTGTGTACGTCGAAAGATATTACAACTCACTCTCAGATTATAATCGAATAACAATTTAAAATCAATGAAAACACTTTTAATACGATGAGAATGAAATCAGTTATTGATAATTACGCCGCGTAATTTACGCGCGTCATCGTAAAAGCCACTCCTAAGTTATGATTAGGACCCTGATGATGGGAAAGCCCGGGAAAGTAGTAAATTAGTTAAATAAATGACGGTAATAATACTTACAAATAACTACTTGTGCATGCTCTGTGTCATGTTTTGGCTTCATGGTTTAGTGGTGAAAGTGTGTTTTTTGTTCTATAACACGCCTTAACTAAACCAAGATTACAATAAGATGATATTTTTACTTGTACATTTTGAGTACTTAATTACATTATGTATGCATTGAAGAGAAAAATAACCGTCATTGTCGCCTTTGTTATATTATTATTGTTATCGTCTGAATTGAAACAATCACCCTATTCTCGTAATGAACCAAGAAGCGACGATTGTATTTAGTATAAGAGACACTAAATCTCTGGCTATGGCTACAGCTCTCGTGGTATCAATAAAGAAATTAAAGATTTAAAGTTGAAGTTGAAGTAAAACTCAACTTAGGAATAAATAATGACTTTAAGAAGATGCTGATGGTGGTGTGATGATGAGAATGAATTGACGAAGCGGATTACTTATTGTTGAAACGCTGCTATTATTTTTACAGTTTTTTCTTTTTGCATACATAAAATAAATCTTTGCTCCCACTTTTCATTTCACTCTGACGCTAATATTCAGTAAATCACGACGAGAATTCCGATTTCACCAAAACAATCATACTTTTTTCCTGCTAAGTCACCTATACCATAATATTTCACTCTACGCCATTCATTTGCCACCTGCCACTAGTATTAGCATTGTATTAAATAGTGCCATCAGCTACCATCAGAAAGACAAACGAGAAAATGCGTTATAAAGATTGAAAATTGAAATTCAACAACGTGTCAAAATTATCTCTGCCGAGTGATTTAAAAGTGTGCGGTTTAGCGAAGATCTCTCTTCTCATAAATAATTCACTGAATCAGAAAAGGAAAACGCTTTGAAGAGATGTCAACTGGTGGTAAAAAGTGAAGTAACAACTGAACCGTACCGAACAATGTCGCATCAATCTCTCTTTCTCTTGACAAACATCGCGTAATCACAATCACAATTAGAAGCTGAACTGCTGAACATGAGTCACATGGATTCGAACATTTCCTTGACATGCGTCGAGTCTGTTTTATCTGTCTTAAACTATTCTCTCACATGCTGCTATTGCAACAATCATATTTATTTATTTAAATGACTCACATTTTGAATTACATATGATAATTAATATAATTATTCAGAAGAACGCCGATGTATGATTTAACTCGTTTCGTTCAGCAAATTATTCATTTCATTTCATATTTTTACTTAGAGCTGGTGATAAGACGAAGCTTAACTTGAAAGAGGAAGAATGAGGAAGAGAAGAGAAAAAATGCGTGTCTACAATTATAATACAATGTTAAATATGCAATCGTTTAATGCAGTTTCGAAATAATGTACAAGAAAAAAAATCCACCAAGAAAATTTTTTTTTGTGCAATGTAGTCAGAAGCAGCATCATTTGAATTTCAATTTTTGAAACCGAAAGAAAGGGAATTTGGCGATAATAGAGAATAATGCGAAGTGAAAACAGGTGCATTCAAGTCAGAGGGGAATCCAATTCTTGGCTAAGGAGGCTGCGGTCTCCCAGTGCATTAAGCACAAAGATTTGGAACTTGGGGTAATAATAATAAAGTAAAAATAATAATGACTGCAACAACAACAATCAGGATATTATTAAAGTATATTTTTCTTCTTCCTGTGATGACGATGTGATGTGATGAATGAGTGCAAGAAACAAACTTGTCTTTTTCACCACTCATTAGCCCTTTGCTTACTTAACATACATTTAGGAAAACTATAATAACAGAAAACCGACCGACAATAAGACAATCATTAGCATTATCATTTTTTCAAAACCCTATCTACATACAAATAAAAGATGAATTTTTCAATTCGCAAAATAAAATTATTCATTCGGTATTCGATGGCATCATTACAATAGATAGCTTGTACGTCATAGTTACCAGATTCATTCATTCTGTTTGAAAATGCAAAATGGACATTACATCATCATATCACATCAAACAAAATATTCCTGCTCCACTAATAACATAGCTCGGTCTGCTGCAGTTTCGCATATAAAACGCATGATTACAGTTACAAATACCATTACTCTACCGCACTTTTTTCAGATTGATGCACAATGCGTAAAAAGAAAATGAAATTTTACTTTTTAGCCGTGCCTTCTTCGTGTAGTCTAGATTAAAAAAGAAGCGCAGAATAAACTCACTCACGCACTCACTCATTGACCAAAGTTTTTTTTTCTTCTCTTACGACTGCAACCGTAATAATGGCACAATACAAATACGCAAAAATGCCATTATTCCGCAAGTTGTTAAAAAATACATTAAAATCATATTATGATTACGTTGCGTTGCTTACTTTGCACTGCAAATGATGATGGAGACCGAAAATTGTAGCCATTTTTTTCTTCGGTTGTGCAACAATACAAGGAAGTACGCATCATTAGGGGAGAAATGAGGAATGAATGACTGTGTCGTTTTTTATATATTTTTCATTTTTCACTTCGATACGTTGTTTGTGTGCGCCTTCAATTTCATCTTGCCTTTGCTTATTTATGCGTGTGAAGTCAACAACCTGAATTTGAATCTAATGCCCAGTTTGCTATTACTCACATTACTAGAAGCAGTGATGTGATGATAATGACGATGAAATGATAAAGTGAGCGAGGACCCGTTTCCTGTCCTTCACCCAGGCATCAGTCACTCGCCATCACATTCACATCACCATCATCTCACCGCTCACATCCATCCCCAATAAACCGTGCCTAACCTTGAAAAGAATCCCTGCAGGAACGAAATGAGAATAAACGATTATATAATAGCCATGAACTGTCGTTGTTTTGAACAACCTAGATTTTACAGGCTATCCCTCAAAACTGCTACCTAAATAATACGCTGCAGTGGTCCAGCTATACTCGCAGATGAAATGGTTTCAGGAAATGAAAATTATCTCCTGTCCCGTTAGATTGCCTCAATTGTAGGGTTCTCTTTTCCTTTTCTTTCTTCCTCTTTTCTTGCATAGTCAACACGCCAACTGTTGCATTTAGTGCAGGCAGAGGCAGCAGAATCACACAAAGACTTTGCCTATAAATATTCAAAATTCTGCTGAAAACTTTCATCATCAATCTTGTGGCGAAAGAATGCATCTTTTTCTTCATCCACCGTTTCATTTTCATGTGCCTCATCAACCAAATTATCTTGCCATTATTTTCTTCGTCAATTTTTCTTTCACGAGTGAACCTAATCCAAAAATCCTCGTGGGCTCCTTAAATGCAACGCAGGTTGCTTCTCACAACCCAACAATGTGGGAGAAGTGGTAACTACTTTTTTCTTGTGTTTCACTTGTTACAATTTTTCGTTGTTTTTTTTTCTTGTTCGTACTCTACTGTAGGAGAATGTTTCTATAAATATCTACAATAGTCTTGAAAATGAAAATCTAGAGCATGAATGTTTAGTTCCATTCTTTTTCCTTTTTCTGCATCGATCAGCACAGCGGTGCCTGAGTAAGTGTGAAGTGAAGCAGTTTACAAGCAAAGGGCTGCAAGAAAGAACGAAAAAAGTAGTTCTCTTCATCAGTTATGATCACGATTGTATTTTTGGTTTACTTCTCACCACTACGGTAGTGGCACTACCACAATCGTAGCAAAAGTAGCAAGAAGCTGAAAATGGTAATATACTTGCATTACATATAATAATAAGTACACACGCAGATAAATTATGTCGCTCGGCTCGTACCAAATCTCTGTTTTTTTCTTCGTTTCTTCAAAGCCCTTCCCAAGGTTGGGCAAATCTATTATACCATTTCTTGATGCATTCAAGGATGCAGGCAGAATATAAAAAAGCGATTGTCTATTGAACTGCGCTCGATATATTCTTATGTCTATGTAGACTTCTTTTTAAAGAGTAAAGCTTCAGTGTTCATGTTCAATAATGCACCAAACAAACGCAGAATATGATATTTTATAGCAACAAACAGCAACACAATAATATAGAATTAGATTAGTTTAGCTAGCTTAACTGAAGAGAATGAACCTACTTGCATTAAAATAGAATCGCTTCGTTTTATATATTTTATCATGGGCATCATCGTTTCATGATCATGGCGAAGCTATAATAAATAATAATGGTGGACGTGATTTTTTTTCAGTCAGGTGAATGTGATGCATTATGTGGACTGCAAAAAGTAACATCTCTTTGGTTAATCTCTTTTCTGTTTGTTTCACCAGAGAGTGTGGATGAATTGATGAGTTGCATTTTATCCCTCTTGCTTTTCGATCTGATTTGGGCTTTGGTTTTATTCCATTCTACTTTTTGTGACAGACAACACACCACGCCACTGTAAAAAGGATAGTAAGTAAATAATCAGTTCATAAATCTGTGTGCAACGCAAGCAAGGGAAGCAGTACAGTTTGTGGAAGTCAAAAAGTACAAAAAATGCTGAAATGTTTGTCAAGTCAAAGTCAAATTATAATATTTAAATGAGATGTGATACTCAATTGAGGAGACGAATAACTCCTTCATATTTACGGCTCTGGCTAATATGAAGAACCTGAAGACTGAGGATGGTAAAAAGAAATCATTCTTAAAATGGTTATCAAATCGATCGTGTAGTAATTCTGCCCTGTGGCAAGGTGCTCTTTCGTTGTAAAATTCCTTCCCTGTTAGCCTAGTCAAATGTAAGTACACAAGAAGAGTGACACATGGAAACGTTCTTGTAATGTGGATTAGTAGGTAAAATAGGAAGCCGCTTGCTTTTTATTTCAGAGCAAATGAAGCAGAGTAAAAAATGCGTACATGCGATGCAATAGATTTACTGCTTGAATGCAACTTATTTTGATTGCGAGTTGGCTGGAGAGCAAAGTGCATGGCCTAATTTCAGGCTGGGTTTTCCCAATCCTTACGTTAAGATTCTTTATCTAATGATTAAATTCCGCAAGCGGGTTAAAATTGTTAAAAAAGGGAAGGACAATGTCAATTTTTCATGAAAACCACAATTCACTACGGCAGACATCTCAATGCGATGGGCGTAGGATTAGGCTCTTCAATAAGGCAATAATACTCTATGACAAATACATTTTTTAACAATTAAAATAATACAATAACAGAGACGTCGTAGACGCTTAAAATCACAGTGTCATATCCACCGACTCGTTTCAAAATTTTTTCCAATAGTGTACAATGTCACGCCATATGCCATGCCAATGCCAGGATTAAATCCTTAAAAGCTTTGATGTGTGCCGAAATCATAAAAAATAAATAAAAGAAAATATTTAAAAGGCTTTTCAAATCAACTCCAGCCAGCAATGTTTTCAGTAGATTTTACGCATGACCAGTGACAGCATATTTAAAAAATGTTTATTTATTATACACAAGATTATTCAAATGTGTGATATGTTTGAGTTGTTCAAGTGTTGTGGCAAAATGTAATTTATACGCAATTAATTACTTCGCATTATGGATAAATAATCATCCGCCTGCGGCTTTCCAAATGAATATTGTTTCTCGTGAAAGATGCGCCTTTCTAACGCATCTAATCAAATCTCGACGCAGGAGCAGGGATTGTCCATTTCTCACGGGCAGAGTGAACATTAATTTATAAAAACATTTTTCTTTCTACAAATCTCTCCATTCGCACATGAAAACTCAATCAGCCGGATTGATCTTGGACATGAAATAAATTATAAAAAGCTTTTCATCCTTTTCCATCGCAAAGCAAGTCCACTTACCAAACCTTATCCTTTTATTTGAAATTACACACTTCGATCACGAAAAATCTTTACTGGCTCTTAAAAAATCGTTTTTAATTTCTTTCCCCTTTTCTCTCTTTTTCACCTTGTGACACCGACGCACCATAACCATTTGCCGTTTACCTGAAGACAGTAACGATTTTTTCTCTCGTGCAACAACCACGCATCATTTGTTGCAAGTTGCAGTTATTTGGGTTTGAGTCTAAGTTACCAGTTTTATGCAATCTCAAAACAATGTAAGTAATGTAACATGAAAATGCATGCATGCGGAGCAACTTGACAAGTCTTGTACGCATTTATATGCACTACTCACGCACATCGTTTTTTCGAAAACGCATCCTGTTTTTCCTCTCCACTCACTACTCATCAAAATGAAGAAGAAGGAACGTGAGCATGGGTTTTTGTCGTGCCGTTTAGGTATTTATCCAATCCAAGAGAAAGAGGCGATAATATATCTTCATAGATGAGATGACTTTCGCATTAAATAGTTTTATTTTTTATAGGCAGGTGAGGAGGCAGGCAATCATATCGCAATTCTCACTCACTGTCTCAAGAGGTCTGCTCAAGTCTGAAGGAAAAGCTCCAGGCAGATTGTCTGCCATGCCACGGCTTCTCACTTTTGCCTCCTCCTTTGTTTCTCATGTTTTCGTCATAATAATGAGCAATATAAAAATGAACAATGAAAATGAGCAACTTTTTTACATGCGCATGGAGAGAGGAAAGATGAGAATTTCCAGTTTTATGTGTGTACAAGAAAATTACTCATCTTGACCGGAAAGATTGACCCATGCGTTTCATTATTTTTACGATATGATTACAAATCTGTACCTATGCATGCAACGCACATTTTACTTATTTAAATAGCAGAGGGGAATAATGGGTTGGCAGTTAAGTTCACTCTTAATACTCACTGCACCATTGTAAACAAAAATTACACATTAAAGTTTCAAAGTGTTCTAACCTTTAACCCCTCATGTCGTCTGCGTGGAGTGGAGACTGCTCAGCTTCACCAAGGAGGGACGATCCTTTCTTTTTCTCTGCAATCGAATCGAGTACGTGCGATCGTTGCGTTACACAGATTTCGTTGGACACTTCCCACTTTTGACTTTAATGGATCAAACTTATCATTTTGTTCGCATGCACATGCCAAAATGCCCTGCCCAAAACAGTTAAATTCTGTAATAAGCACTTTGAACACGATTCATTCCCTCGTGGAATGGGAAAAGTCAACTGCGATTGCTATTTTATTGTAAAGAAAATAAAATTATGCAGCCAATGTCATGTAGCGCCGTGTCTTTTAAAAAAGTGGAATCGAGTGACACTCTGCAAAAAATCACTTTTACTTTTTCTCACATCCTTCAAAAGTACAGTAAAATGTAATTTCAGTTTAAGCGAAAACAATAAGAAGCACATAAAAATTAAATTGTTTATTTGTCTGCTAAAAACAATGACGCGAAACAACACCTTGAATGACAGTTTGATGTTTTTGACACATTATTAGAGCGCCGCTGCTCTATATTTATCAAAATCGTGATAAAAGGAAAAAATCTGAATTTCTCTGTCTTACTTTTGCTTGTTTAGCTTTGGTCAGTTCCTCCAGCAGCGGCTGCAGCAGCAGACAGGGAAACAATGAGGAAACTCGACAATGAACAAATTTCGAACAAACACCAGACTAATTCAAAACCTGTTCTCGGCGAAAAAATAAAATATGAGAATCCATTCAACAATACGGAAGTTTGTTGGTCTGATTATTATGCACTGTGTATTTAACTGGTGCACATTTATTGCCAATAACAATGAACAATGCAATGCTGCGTCAAATAAATGGCTATAATGGGCAGTCCGCGAACAACAATGCTCGATCCCCGTATTTCTCAAAAGAAGGGATGAAATGATCTTTTCAAAGGGATGTCAGCATTAATCTGCCTGCCGAGTACCGTGCCGACAACGCAACGATCAACGAAACGAGCGATGAGCGTCTTCTGAACTTGTCTTCTGAAGAAACTCAACTGACTCAGGAGCACAACGCTCATCAGTTTTAGACCAAGAAAAACGAAATTCACCAACTTCTCGCAGTGCCTCACTCACTCTGATAGAGAAATATTAATATGTAACAGTCTCATCAAAGAGGTTTTTACATACCTTAACGCTGTAATAACGGCAACAATGTAAAACTTTGTGTGCAGGGCTTGTCTGCATGAAAATGAAATAGGGGCATGGGATGGTTATACTTTGTTGCAAATGCAATTCAACCTGTTGCTTTACTCACTCACTCGGCGTCTCATACTGAACATGAACGAACGAGACATTCGATTCAAGAATCAACAGAATCCCACAGCATCAACAATCAAGCAACAATCATTTTTCTATCTCTGGGGAATAGCGAGGGTGGGATGAGAACGCACATTTTCATTTACCTTTTTGCTTCGCTCTTTCTCGCACATCATTCATACTCATGCTGCACACTTTGTTGCGATTATTATTATTACACATTACACTAATATTCCGATTATTATTGCAGCACAGTCAGTCAGAGCAACATTTTAACAGTGGGCATGTCTGTCGGCATCACCATGAAATCAAGAAATGAAATAGTGAAATGAAGTGGCAGAAGAAAAAAAAAGACTCACGGAAAGCTTCCTTCCTTCCTTTCCAAAACCAAAATCTAATCTCGCAGAGAAAGATGAAAGAGGCGAGTCTCCTGCGGTGCGGTTCTTGCATATTAATATAAACTAATCTCTTTGAGCTGATTACTGAATTCTGTTTGTTTGAAAGGCAGCAGACAAGTGAATCGCTGCGCTGAAGATGTGCATTACAATAAAATGCAAATGGATGCAAAACGCTTGAATGTAGTGGCCAGAAATGGATTATTGGAGAAGAGTTACATAGTTGGAGGAAGGAGGTTTCTTCCGAAAAGAATGAGCGTTGTGGGAGGTGTAACAATTACAAGGAAGCTCCTTGCGCTCATGCGGTCTCACCTTACCAAATTATTAGGTAATGAAATTATTCCAAAAGAGAAGACCAAAGATGACATGACGGTTCATGCCGAGTTCATTTCATCTCAACAGTTTATAGATGAAACGAGACGGTAGAAAATTAACAAAAGTGTAAATTGAATTTTGAAGCTGAGTTGATGTTGGCCAAAAAGGGATTCGCATTTTCATACCTTCTTCTATTTTTGGAATGTTGAGAAAAGTCCCACTGCGACGCTAACTCTTTTCAGCTCCTCACTCAACCAAGTTAAATGTAAATTGCAACGCAATCGTGCGCATAGAAAGACTCAAGAGTAAATCGTCGAAATTTTCAATTAAAAGGCTATTCATTGAAAACAATTCACATTTATTTTTTCCGGGTACATCAAAAATTATAAACTTGCCGTTTGTAGTTAGTAACACTTGAACACTGGCACTACACTACTCACTTTATTTTTTAGTGTCTAGAGATTTGTCATACTCGACGTTTAAAGTCAAAGTAATTGGACGTAATAGCAAATTATGCAGAATTGCGAGAGTCTCTTTTTCAATTAGTTTAATGCGACTGTCTTCGAAGCCACGTACTTTCGCCACGTAGCGCTCCTTATTACATCGGATTTTAATGGCAACTTTAATCTCACCTGTGAAATATGAAAAATCTATATATAAGAACTGTGGAAGCTTTACTACCTTTTTTATAAATTCATTAATTACACTTTGAGATAAAAGTTACCAACCTGACTCCGTTTCAACGAAGTATTCCAACTTTGGCTTAACTGCAAAAGGTATTTCTTGAGGGAGATGGTCCAGTAGCTTGGCTTTTAAAGTTTGAACTGCCAGTTGATCAGGAGCTATATCCGTTAAAGTGTCTTTATTAAAAATCCACTGGTCTGGCACCGCATTCACGATCAAATATCTCTGTTCGGCACAGGTATGAAAACAAAATAAAAAGCTGTCGTCAGTTTTCAATAAAAGTCCTTGTTATGGCTTGTTATGCGACATGCCAGAACAATTAACGACGGATTTGCAAAATTAACATTCAAGTACAAAGATGATTGACTTTTGTCATTGTTTGCAAAAATAACCAACCGACCAAAATTTGTTTTGAGAAAGAATGACTGAAGTTTGCTTACTCGCGACTTAACAAATTAACAAATATTAAATTATTAAATCCAAATGTCTCACCCGCAGCATTTCAATTCCATCGCCTTTCAACGCAGAGACCATGAAAATATCATGAAACTTGGGCCAGCCAAGCTCGTGAATGCCTTAAAACAAAAAAAAAGCAATAAATTTCTGCGTTCACATTAATTACTAAATTAAAACTTTAAATAGCTATGCTGTTGTATGAAACAAATTTATGTACCTTTCTTTATTTCCGAGTCGCTAAAAAGTCTACTTGCAACTGCCAAATTTCTTTCCTCCGATTCCAGTTCTCTTTCTTTTCTCCCAACTTCTTTGATTCTGTGACGTTCTTTAGCTTTTGAAAGTATTGACTCGGTATCAAGACGCTGATGACTCTGTTTCTTTTTCTCTTCGAAAGTAGTTACAGGTAAAGGCTGACCCCCAACCATTCCGCTTGTTAAATACTTGACAATATTTAGTAACATGTATTTATGCTTCACCTGGTCAACCTGTGGATAATAACATTTTTATGATTTTTACACTGAAACCTGCCATTGCTTGTTAATCATTTTCTGACTACGTATTATAATTATAATGTATAATAGTAAATATTTCTACTTTACAATAATAGCACCTTATTTAAAATGAGGATTGATTTCTTATCTGGAAACTTTTCCAGGACACATTTAATTCGAAAGTCAAGTTTCTCTCGAGTTATCTTGTTGCTCACGTCGTGGATAACCGCAACGACATGAGAGAGACCAATCGATCTCTCAGGTCCAAACACGAACTCATCAGTGAAGGCAAACCTATATAAATAAAAATAATTGTTGTAATTAGGTGAGTAATGTGAATGTTTGGATAACAAGTCGTTAAATTATCCAGTGCTTTGCGTACTTCCTGACTTCCTTGATACTGACTAAACCCGGTGTGTCTACCAAAACAAGCTGGGTATCATCATCTAGGTACACTGCTTTCTGATTCTTCCGGGTTGTGTGTGGTCGATGGGACACCGGGCATGCCTACAAGATTGATACAAGTTTGATGTTAATTATCCATTAGCATGGTTACAGTTTTGCATATTTTTTTAATTTAAATTTCAATCAAAACCTGAAACTCAGTCAATGTATTGATGATGGTACTCTTGCCAGCATTTGGTACTCCAATAATGGAAACCCTCATTAATTTCGAATTCTCTGGACACTCAACCTTCCTTTTCTTGGCAGTCCTCGTTTTGAAACTTTCTTCGTCCCCATCGTCAGTATTCTGGGAAGCGAGTGCTGTCAATGATAATGATAAGTAATGAAATTATACAGAGTGTGTAATTACTTTGAAATCTTATCATCGTCATCAATAAGCATAACATAAACTCCGGACACAAATTAGTAATGAAACAATTAAGAATTAAGATATCGTGCATAATAACTTACATGACTGAGAGACTCGTTGTAGTAATATCGATGAGTTTTGGTGACGGAACACTCGTCCCCAGAATAAACGCAACATTACAAAAGTTACCGAATCTCACGTTTCGCCGTTAACACGCTTCTATGCTTATCAAATTTCTTTGTTAGGTTAATTAAACAAATTTGAATTGTTAAGGTTCCGAAATTAAAATTCAGTTTATTGCTGCTTTGGTACGGCGCACATGTGACTTTGTGGTTTTTGTTTTATTTTCTGCTCTATTCTAGTCAACGAGTCTGTGAGTCTCACCTTGGCCAAAATCTGCGAGGCGGCTGCACATCTGATCGTGAGATGAGGCCGTCTTTTCTTGTTCATTGTTTGATCGGCGAAAAAAACAGTTTACAGAGGTTTAGAGATATATTTAGTAAATACAAAACTTTGTTATTGGTTATGAGTATTTAAAAATACTTAACATTCTACTGGAAGGGAAAGCGTTTTAGTTTTAATTTTAATTGCTACTCGTAGTGATCCCTTATTAAACTGTTCAAGCTAGCTCATATTCGGAAGCCAGGATGCGCTTGACGACGCCTTTGGCGAAGCGGAGTATTCGCAACCCATTGATCCCCCAAGTAATCGCTCGGACGCCCTTTAGAGAGATGTTTCCCCTGAAACTAGCCAATGAGATACCAATGGCTAAATCTGATAAAGTGGCTGGTATAATTGTCACACCATTACCATCATTAATGTGGTATTTAATTGTTTTCAAATAAATACCCCGTTTGATTCTTCTGTTTACAGACGTCACTTGCCTACAAGAAATGGCCGTTATGTTCGCTTGCATGAAGGCGCATGACTTCAAGGAAGTAAAGTGCACTGATGAGATAAATTCATTCAATAAATGCTACACGGAATACACGGCAAGTTAAATACAGTTGTTATTTAGAATACAATATTTTTTAAAAAAAATTTGTCCATCAGTTTGGTTAGAAATATCATCTTTTTTAATTAATTGTTGATTGTACCTTTAAATACTTTTAATAGGCGAAGAAGAAGCTGAAAAAACAAAGGGAGGAGTCGGGTGAGATGGTCTTTGGAACGAATCAACGATTGATGTCAACTAAGCAGATAAATGCACTGTTGGCCAAGTACCCGCAATATAACAAAAAGAGTTAATGCAACTGAATTTGCCTACACAATTGTATTTTGTACTCAATTCTACAAGCAAATTGACGAGAAAGTCCAGTGTTCATTTATCGTCATCGTAAAAAATAATTCTTTCCAGTCAGTTTCTAGATGTTCGTGTAATTATTAAATTGTAAATACCAACGTAGTCTCCAAAATCCACCGTTTGAATGAATGATTAAATGATTATATGTATTTAAATGCCATAAAAAACTAGTTGTCTCAATAATGCATGATTAAATTCTACGTTGCATTCCAGTTTCTTATGTCACCATATTCACCTTGCGACAAACATTGTATTTTTGAAGTGACTGAAGTCGTTTTTTATTAACTAACTATTACTAGCAAGCTAGCTAGCTATTACTAGCTGCTTGAATGGAAACCAGGACACAAAAGGAATGTTATGGAACATAATAATATGTTAAAGACTAAAAACGATTAATCTTTTATTTAGCATCTTAAAATTTGCATACTTTTCTCTTGGATTTTTTATTTGAACTTTGTCGGAAACTAGAATTTTATTTTATAATCTATAAATAGATACATAATAATGTACAAACTCACCAAAGCATAATTTTGACCTTCCAGTTCCAGTTTTCCACCGCCACCAACCACGGCATACAATTAATTCGTTCCAGACCGAAATTGAATAGAACAAACTACAGGTTAACTTGTACGAACACGAACAAATCAATTATAGTTAATACATTACCCACACTCAGTCTTGAAGGATTAATGATTATGATTATACGTTAAATGTTAAATATTCCAATCTAATTCCCCGAAACTTGATCTTGGCCTCGGAACCTATTGCTTTCAAACAGTAACCAATTATGAGTCCCAGCGAGATTTCTTTGGGCGAAGAGTGACGGAGCCGTCTTCAGATAGCGCTTCATAGTATTCTGTGTTATCGTAATTGTAGCGCATATACAAAAGATAACCAAAGGACAAAGTGATGCCCACCAGGCCGATCCCCATAATAGTTTTGTTCTGAAATGATATAAAGTAAACAAGTGACATTATCAAACTGACTTGTAAAACAATCATTTCCAATATTTCCCTCACTTCAATGTTTACTGCTTAATTTCAATTGATTTTAATGGAAAAACTATTTAGTTTCAGTTCATTTCTTACCGGTCTCGCGTACAGCTCAAAGTTAAGTGCTCGAAAAACACTGCTGGTCTGCATGGAACGGATTCCTTCTCCGGGCTGATGAACTTTCGAGTTAGTCGTTTGATTTGGAATTCGCTTTGTTGGGGCAGTTTTCTGCTTCTCCTCCTTCCTCTGCACTGCCTTCTTTCCATTTGAATTTCCCATCCTTCTGTCGTAAAAAACCAACACTTCAGTTAAAAACAAACCAAATAGTCAATTACCAAATTACCCAGGACGTTACAGTGGACCGGGTCGAACTTATTTCGACACAATATTATAACAGTATTTATCTATGTTTACGACGCGACGAACAAACTATACTGCACTATATATAACCCAAGCTTAACTCAAAATTAGCCTTAACTATGCTTAAAGTTTTATAACTACTAGTGGAGTTGAACATAAACGGACTTACTTCGTCGGGTAGTTAATGTTACTCCGAGCCCCACAATTTAATTTTCTCGTGTATGATTCGATTTGGATTGGTCGACAGAGCAGTCGAGCACATGGATCACCCCTCCTACCCCTTGTCTTCTTCTAGTCTGGTTTGTTTGCAAAAATGTGTAGCTGATGGACCAACTTTACCACACGGTGAATTCCGTGAATTTGTTTTTTTAGCTCAACTCCACTCAACTCAATGAACATGTTGAGGCTCCATTGGCTGGCTGGCTCCAATGGAATCGAAGCCCAGTGTGAACTATATGAAGTGTGCGGTGGACTCGACTCGCACTATCGCAGTTTCTCATTACTTTGTTCGGTGGAATAGTAAATGATAATGATAAATCTGATTCGCACTTACACTTACCCTAATAATAATTATATGAAGACGAAGACGACTGAGCTTTCTTCCTTCCCAACTCCACTTGCTATTGTATAATTGGGTAGTGTACGACATAAGATTTGTGCTAAACTAAATGCTAATGTTAAGTAGAGCAGTAAGATAGACGCGACATCAGGGGAAACATCTTTCCGAAAGTGCGACCCAGTGAAGAAGCTGCTGAAGAATTTTTCAACTGTGATTACTAACCGAATGAGTGATGAATTATTTTAAATAAAATACAACATTTAAATCTTGTGCGTTAGAGATTGTGATGTGGTAAGTGATAATCCCTAGGGGACGTTTGTACGTTTCAAGGTGAATCAAGGAAGTGCCACGTCTAGACAAATGATTGTGTAGACAGTTACAATTTACAACTCAAGCTTGTGCAACAGTGTTACATTAAATCTGCTCTGCTTTACTAGAACAGAGAAATGAAAATGACATTGACTGGTGTAGTGTGTGAGAAAGAAGACTTTTTTAAAAACTAAGAACGTAATAGTTTCAAGTCCAGTGTTTTAAGTGAAAACGACGTCAAGAGCAACGTCATCAGTTCACACGTCCGTCGCCTGAAAATGCCGAAAATCACGGCTACTACCAAAACCACACCTCGGGCGCCTTACGCGCTACAGCGACATTCGGGGGCGCCTCGATCCACCGAGCCAGGAGAGGAAGACGACGATGACGTGGAAATAGTTTCCGATGGGCGCCAGATGCAAATGATGCAATTGGCACCTACAACAGCACCAGAAATCGAAGTTGTGTACGATGGGCCATCCACACTAAATGATATAGAAATTCTCACCGATGAGAAGCCGCGTGGACGATTCCAGGAGAGCAGATTACAAAAACATCAAGAATTCAGAACATCAAGAGTTGTAAAACGTTACGAGAAAAGGAGTAGCATTCAATTCTACAATGAAAAAGCCCTGCCAGTTTCAGGAGAGCACCAGTTTCCATGGAGCTCTACTTCGAACACCGTCGACTCAAAGCGCGTTGCAAATCAGACACATGGTCGAAGCGAACGACCACCACCACCGACCTTTATTTCCTTTAATAAGCAGTCTTCAGAGGAGACTTTATGGAGTAGGCGTTTGCCGTACAGGATGAATCCACTCGAGCATGCGTCTGAAACGAGCTTCCAACAACGGAGGCAACGGATAATAGATAAGGTGAATAGGTGTAAAGTCCATTACACCACAAATAAACCCCCAACTGACCGTTCGACTGGGCGCCACCCAGTGGCTCTACCGCAACGTCCATCGCGGGAACAAAATTTCCCACCAATCCCACTGCCGCCACCTCCGAAAGTCGAACCACCTCCTGCTCCTAACGGGAGATATGTGGCAAAAAACGTTACCCCGCCACGACGCCGGATTCCACCTCCTCCACCCAATATCGGCCCCTTAGGGCAACCAGTGCCCAACAAAACAACTTGGCGACCAATCCCACTGCCACCACCTCCTGCTCCTCCACCACGCCGACTTCTGCCGCCGCCGCCTCCTCTTCCTCTTCCTCCTCCTCCTCTTTGTCCTCCTCTTCCTCCTCCTCTTCCTCCTCCTCCTCCTCCTCCTCCTCTTTATCCTCCTCTTCCTCCTCCTCTTCCTCCTCCTCCTCCTCCTCCTCCTCTTCATCCTCCTCGTCGTCCTCCTGCTCCTCCACAAATCAATTACGACCCACTTCGCCCTCACGGAAGGCGAACGTGGCCACCACGAAGAGAGTAAAGCAAGGGTTTCCGATGCAAAAGCCGGGACCTAAAACTGTTCTCATCATATTCCATAGCTGATGGCAATAGTTAGTAGTAGTTAGGTAAATCTTAATTTTATTCTTCTATACTAAGCTACATTACTTTCGGATAAAAATACCAAGAGTAACCATTATATAGAAAAAATAAAATAGTAGTTTATGTTTAGAGTATAGCTCAGTTTATTTAAGACAATAATCATTCTACTGTTTGCTGTGCAATCTTTATGTACTGAATTGAATGCCACTTCAGAATTTCCCAGGAAATGATTCTGTAAAAAACGCAGATTTGCGGTCACAGCACCGATTTTTAATTATCTTTGTTACATACATAGTATACTTTAACGGTTAAAGTTTAATCTAGTTTAAAATAATAGACAATAGTCACTAATTAGCTCAGGCCTATTCTACAGTAGAACACATCTATGATCTATATAGACTCTAACTGTTTGTAATTTAAAAAACAATTGTATGTAGACAATTAGATATTTAACATAGCTTTAAGAAAGGTGCTGCAAGAAACGTTGTGTGTGTGTATGAAGCAGAGCTACTTAAGTGATCGAAATGGTAGAGTGCCCCAAAGAGCAGCGCTAAAGCACTCAACTCAACTCGTCTCAGTCTCGCAATCACAAGTCACAACAGCAGCAGAACCTCCAAGAGGAAAGAAATTCACTTTTTGTGATCATTGATCACTGTAAATATTGCTTCATTTAACTTAATATAAGGATTAAAAAAAAAAATAATAATCATGAGATTGACGTTAACGTTGTTGAAGAGGAAGATGCCTCCGGGATTCATCTGGATCGGGTAAGTGATACAAAGTTAACTGACTTCCAATTATTTCAAATGTTTTCCATGTTATGGAAAATAAATAATATTTTTGTGTTTCATTCATGAATCATGATCAAATAAAATGTGAATTTAATAACAGGAAGCATCGGATCGCTCACCACATGTACCCAAGGAATATCAACCAGTTTGTGAAACGAATGCAAATTGAGGAGAATAACTTACTACTGCTTCGCCATCCCTACTTAACACTTGTAAGCAATTTCTAACCTTTTCTTTTTAAATACACCGTCATTTACCTTTCTAATCGTGCGCCAGTTACTGTCGATTATTTAATGATTGGTTATGTACATGTGTGAAGGAGAAAGAAGTGATTAAGTAGAAAAAGGGTTATTAATCATTTTGTCTAATTGTGTCGATGGTTGCTATTTAATTTCTTTCCAGGAAGAAGAGGTTGCGGGAAAAGATCCTAATAAATATGAGGCCTTCGTCCAATCGAAGAAACTAGAGAAGGCGTCTACTCGAATGTATCGCAGTAAAAGACTTGAGGAGCAGTACAATCATTTACTGTACGGGAATACTTGGGACATGAATTAGGGAGTCCAAAGTTAATATTATTTTACTATGTTCTTTAAAACAATTTATTAGTTATGAGGTAGCTGTTTGTAATATAAATGATAAAAGTGGTTCGACCGTTGTAATATAATAAATTTATAGTTTCTCTTGATTAATTCCTTTAGTTTTGTCTTTTCATTTAGATGTGCAACTGCAGCGTTGGTTACATTACATCGATCGTGTCTTAAGCAGTTTACCCGTTTTTTCGTCCATGTTTAGTTTTGAATTTAGATGATCTGGCTTTTTCGGTGACTTTATTTTGTTAGTATGAATATGAAAATTAGAATGAATTGAATGAATTAGTAAGGAAACTTTGATTTGGACAATATAATATGCTTTCTTTATTTATTTATTGAAATAACACATTTTTCATGTACACTACGAAGAGCTTTGGTTTTTGTCACCTAAAGATTGCTTTCAGTACGGTTACATCGATTCTAGTGAAACTTACCTTTACAACGAAGAAAACAATATTTAAATGTAGTGTTTAATATTTAAGTAACAGGAGACTTAATAACAATTTCTTGTTTCGCTAACTAACTAATAATTATAATAATGTTTGTTAAAAGTTTTCTTTGTAAGTGGCATCTTGATTTATTATGGAATGACTAACTGACTAGGTAGTTTACAATTCATCGTGTTATCAGCACAAATCTACTTTTTTACATTTAGTCTAAAACTCTATGAGAAAAATGTATTTTGCTCTAATGTGTAGTAATGTAGAATATTTTAGCGCATCACTACAGACTAGGTATTTTTTGCTCACTTTACGGTACACATGCATATAAATAAGTAAGACAAGTTAGTATTAGTCAGACATAAACGTGGTCATCTATGACGTAAAAGGTTAATTAGGTAGCACCTTACAAACAAAATCGCACTCAACTCAAATCATTTACTTTTCAGGAAAAGTTTGCGTACTACTGCGTGCTAAACTATCTGTGGCTGCGGCGGCACTCTCTAAGGAAACCTAATTTGTCTCTTCTCCGCCATAAATTGTTTTGACGCTATTTGAAGTTGGTCTGAAGAGAAGTTACAT